>JANLJB010028873.1:0-12383 GCA_026212285.1 Bursera cuneata | reverse complement strand
CTTGTTGATTAAAATTCCAAACTTGCTTTCCGCCTGATATTAGACTAAAACACGAGGGTAGTATTTGAAATTGTCCCATTTATCTATATTAAAAAAAATCTCCACGAAATAAATTGTATTATCTCCTTAAAAAAAAATTTAACTTTTATTACATGTCATTTAAGTTGAGAGAGATAAATTGAACGAATAAAACCGTATTTTATCAAAATCTACTATTTAACTTAAATTACGATTATCCGTTTAGAATTAGGGTAACATTATTATATCAATGGTACAATGACCTTTGATTTCTATCAAACCCCATGAAAAATCATCCTTTCTATAGCTTCAATGGCATTTGTTATTTGTTGAAGTTAGGTACCCTCTCTGTCACTTTTCTTTTGCATATCAATTCTGGAGTCCCTATTGAACTTTACTTAATTAGAACATGGAGTTCTTAGGTGGAAGTTATGTGTAATTTATTAACAAATTTTCCCAAAAAAGTACCCTCATTTATTAGACATAAACAAAATTATAAAAACCTAAAACGATTATTGCATAAAATGGAAAAATTTTCCCAACTTTAGTTATTACATTTTGTCCTTGTTCATGCCTTCACACCACACAAGCAGCATACAATTGCACTTGTCATGGTTAGGTGTATGTCGAGGCAAATGTGACAGTTGTGCTAATTACTTGATATTACGTTTTCAAGAGATTTTTCAGGTTGCGTTGTCCTGGGGCTGTTGATACAATCTGAGACAAGCCGTTCGACGTAATGAAAACCTACAGTTTGAACCACTCTCACCAAAATCCTACTCTTTTGGCCTCAGATTATTGATAATCTTTCTCCCACATATGTACACTTTCTTGCATAGCAATAAGTGATCCAATCAAAGGGCAAACAGTGAAGTTGGAAAAGCTGTAGCACATGACTTGTAGTGGGGAGTTGGATACAGTGATTTTAAAGCATTATTGATTCTTTCAAGCTTTATTCTAAAGCCAAGTGGTCACTAAATCAGGACATGGCAACAAGAGTACATTCATTTACAGATCTAACTTCCACTTACTACATGCTAGTCCTTGTCTCAATCTATTTGTTTCTCTTGAAAACTTGAGTTCCCCAGACAATTATTTGCCTGCAGAGCGTACCAGATATGATGCTAAGATTGAAAATTTCTATAATGACTGTTAAAGACAACCATTACTGTTGTTTGAGAAACAAAAAGAGAAGGGAAATTTTGGTGATTTAACAGGCTTTTCTCACTTTCATGATGACCTAACTCTATAAATACACATGAAAATGATGTTCGAAACATAAGAAAATTATCAAACCTCACACACAAAAATAAAAAAAATAAAAAAAAAATTAATAGAGACAAGCCAAACCCAGCAGCCAATCAAGTTGGCTATCTCAGCCTGTTTAAGCTGTCACATCATTAGGCATTCCTAATATATAGAGTAAGGAGATATTTCTGAGCGTATTCTTACAAAATATCGTTGATGCAAGTAAGACTTTACCGACAGAATGAAATCAATTTGAAAATATCATCTAGTATCAACAATATACTTTGCAAAAGAAAGTGTAACAATTGCACCTTCCAAATCAACTTTCACACACGTCAATGGTTCTCGCTCAAGGTAGACGTTACACCTGCAGCATTATCATAAGTCATCCAATGGATAGACCGTGGGGTCAGTGGCGGAGGCTCAAAGAGGGTAGCAGAGTTATCAGAGTCAGAAGTCAGTCAACCATATAGTAAGTGATGGCACTATGTTGAAACTGGGGGCCAAAAAGGCGGGTGGGATAAGGAATAGTGTATGCATTTGTATCTGTTTATACAGTGAATCCCAAGATGCCATGTTTTATGCGTTGCCCTTCCAAATATTTTATTCCTTGCGTGCAGCTAAATCCAACTTAAAAAGAGCAAACTTTTACATCAAATTTAAATGGGTACCACCCTCTAAGATAATGATCGTCCTTCCACTAGACACACTCCCACTATCCATATATTCACTTAAGGGAGAGAAGGTAACAAATCCTTGCATAGGAAAATTTGGAATTTGGTTTTCCCAACCAACTACCTTGATCAGCAACTTTGATGTAGTTGACCCAGTGTTGTGTTGAATCATCAAAATCATAGTTTAGATTGACATGAAGGCATTTCCACTCCAGATACATAATCATTGATATTTGATGGATACCATGATCCAGTCAAGAAAACATGGAGAATTTAAAAGGTGATTCCTTCAACTCCATCAAATATGAGTCTTCAATACATGGGTATTAGCATTCATCATGAACTGTCACTCTTCTATTTGAGGCTAACACAATTGAAATTCAACTTTTCCACTTAGAGATACATGAGCTCAAGCTGATCCTTAACAAATTTGAAACGTAAAATGCCATGCTGTTTACATATTCCTCACCTCTACTAAACTGTGAGCTGGTGTTTTTCTTAATCCTACTTCGTTCATCATATCTCTCACATTCTCTGCATCCTTCCATCTTCCTACTGCAGCATATATTTTTGCCATCAATACATAATTTCCTGTGTTCTCAGGCTCAAGCTCAAATAGCCACCCTGCAGCCACCTCTCCCAGTTCAACATTCTCATGTATTACACAAGCACCAAGCAATGCACCCCAAACAGCATGAGTAGGTTTAAAGGGCATTGTTCTAACCAACTCATAAGCTTCGTCCAGTCGACCAGCTCGACCAAGAAGATCAACAATGCAAGTATAGTGATCAGCATGAGGACTTGTTTGGTGATTTTCAAGCATGAATTTGAACAAACCCAAGCCCTCATCAACCAAACCAGCATGGGCGCATGCATGCAATGCTGAAGTAAAAGTAACTTCAGTTGGTTTCATCCCAGATTGAATCATTTCTTTAAACAATGAAACAGCAGCCTCACCATGTCCATGCATTCCATAACTAGCAATTATTACACTCCATAGGATAATATCCTTGTTATTTTCGGGAATCCCACTAAAAATCCTGTGTGCACATTCTAGACTCCCACACCTTGAATATATGTCAATCAGTCCGGTAGCAATTTCTATGCTTGAAAGAAATCCAGTTCTTATCAGATAAGAATGTATGTTCATTGCCTGCTGCAAATCTGTAAGGATGGCATATGCAGGAAGAAGACTATTTAAGGTAGCATCATTGGGTTCTACTACTTCCAACAGCATTTGTTTGAAAAGTTCTACAGCTTCTCTCACAAGCCCATTATGAACGCAACCAGAGAGCATAGCATTCCAAGTTACTGTTCTCTTTGATGTTCTCGCAAACACTCGGAAGCTGAGTTCAACATGATTGCATTTTGCATACATATCAATCAATGCAGTTTCCACAATAACCTCAGACTCAAGCTTTTGCCTTATCGTCCACCCATGCAAAAACTTTCCATTATTCAGATAATACAAACTAGAACAAGCCGAAAGAAGTGATGCTAATGTCACTGAATTAGGCCTTACCCCATCAAACTGCATCAAACGGAAAAGTTCAAAAGCGTTCCTCACTTCACCTTTCAGAATGTACCCATTAATCATAGAAGTCCAGGTAACTACATCCCTCTCACTCATCCTATCAAAAACTAATCTTGCTTCATCTAAAGTACCACACTTCACATACATATCAACCAATGCATTCTGCGCCACAACTTTCTTCCCAAGACCATTATTTTCAATCAATGCATGAACCCTTCTCCCCATGTCAACTTCCTTCAAATAACCACAAGCAGGCAAAACCGAAACCACACTAGCACAATCAGGCTCCTGCCCACTGTTCACCATCCAATTAAAAACTACCAAAGCCCGCTTAGAATAACCGTTCCTGAAGTACCCACTTATCATAGTATTCCAAGATACCACACTACGCTCCCGCATCGACTCAAACACCTTCCTCGCCGCCTCCACCTTTCCAAAATTCATATACATTGCTATCAAGCAATTCTGCACAAATGTATCCATCTCAAACCCAGTAACCAACGTCCTCCCATGAAAAGCAAAACCCAATTTCCGCAAAGCCAGGTCGGTGCAAGCTTTAATAACAAAAGGATACGTGAAATTGTCAGGAAGGCACGCTTCCAACCCAAGCATTTCAACAAAAAGTTTAAGAGCATCATATTGTAAGCCATGTTGCGTGTACATTTTAATCATGGTGTTGTACAAGAACAAGTTCCGTTGAGGAATTTCTTCGAACAGCTTGCGTGCGTTTGAAGTGTGGCCGCAACTCGCGTACGCAGCGGCGAGGCTGCAGTGGAGGTGGGTGGATTGTAGGCCGAAAGTGATGGTGAGGGCATGGAGTTGGTTTGTTCTTGTGAGGGATTTGGTGGTTGCGTATTGTTGGAAGAGTTTGGTGAAGATTTGCTTGGTTCGCGGCAGAGCTTGAGATGGGCCATTCATGTACTCTCTCTTAACTGATTTACCTGTTTTGATTTGTAAAGCTTTAGGCTGCGTCTGGGAAGCCTGGCGGGAAAGTCTTCATGCCTACGTAGTGTCGTCCCCACTAATTGATAGTCTACCAAAATTGATAAAATATAACATTAAATATTTAAAATAAATAAATAATTATTCTTATATTAATTGGCTTTTGGTCAATTTCAATAATTTATAAGAAGGGAGTTTATAAGAAATTCTTTTCCAACTTTTTTAAATTTAAAAATGAAAAAAATTACAAAAAATCTTTAAAAATAATCACTATTTCCAAAAAATTCAAATAATATAATCATAAATTTATATATCAACATGACAACAATTTTTTTATTGTTGATCTCTATTGCTCGAGAGCGTAAGCTTTCAATATATCCATTTATGTTGGAATTTAAAGTTTTAAAATATTATTATTTTTCAAATCGCACTTAAAATTTTTTTATTATTTTTTACAATTTCATTAACCAACAACATAACATTTCTATTAGAAAATATCATCAAATTTTCGGCGAACAATGAAAGGCAAAATTGTAAAAACAAATAGTTTTATACTCTAATTAATGAATTTTATCAAATTATTTTTTAGACTCATTTTTTGTTTAATATTTTCTATAAACAAATAAAGATACTTGGTGAAATTAACTTTATATTAACTTTCAATTTAATTATATTTTTAAAAAAATGGGGATTAGATGGATTAACAGGAGTCTAAATTGTCAAATCTTGATGATCTATAAATCTCTAGGGTATCAAGTATTTTTATAGAGCTTAATTACAGCCTAAAAACGAAGCACCAACCGTTAGATTTTAAATACTAATCTGACGGTCAATATCTGTCCACTTCATTTTCTTTATCCAAGAGATAATATAGCAGATGGTAATTTGTGTCCTCTAACCACATCTCGTCCGCGGCGGCCTCCTTCCTTTCCTTTCAAAGGTAACCAACGACCGCTAAAAATCTTCAAAATTTTCAAAAAATAAATAAATTCTTGGTTTCACCGTCGTTTTTAGTTCTGGGTTGTCTTTAGTTTTTGTTTTTGAATATTTGAATGCTTTTCTGTTGTTCTGTTTTCAAGTAAAAGTTTCGACTTTCAATAGTTGTTGTCCTTCTGAGCCATTCCAGGAGAGAGCATTTCTGTATTATGAATTGTGTTTCTTGTTCTGGGTTCAAATAGTTTCTCTTAGTTTTTTGTTTAATCTTCATATGTTCCGTAAACATATATGTTAATGACGGTACCAGTAAGCTATGTGAAGTTGATAATGAAACGCTTTACTTTGTTTTTATGTTAGATTAAGTTGATGGTTTAGTGAAAAAAAATTATTAGGGAATACTAGAGTTTAAGTTATATACTCAATATAATTGCTAAGCTCTTGCATTTAGTAAAATTTATTGTTTCATGTGTGGTGTGGATGTGACAGGTTTAGTAAACTATCATGGAAGAAGAGCCTTCCGGTGTAGCTAAGGAACTGGTTGACTCATATGTGGCCTTAGAAGATGATAGCAATGAATGTGGTGTTGTAGTGGAGGTGGAGGCTCCAATTGTTGTGGATGATCCCTCAAAGGAGGTTGAGGATAATGAGAATCTTGAGTTCTCTGGATACTTAGCTGGTGGGATTTTAGAGCCCACATTAGGCATGGAGTTTACTTCTGAAGAAGATGCTAGGAATTATTATAATGCATACGCTAAGCAAACAGGTTTTAGCATTCGTGTGAATTCTTATTACCGTTCAAAGAAAGATAATTTGATTATCTCTAGAGAGTTTTGTTGTTCAAAAGAAGGGTTTCGGAGGGAGAAACGTGCAAGAAGTACATGTTCTGAAGATGATGCAAAGAAGAGGCGAGCAAGGCCTATTACAAGGGAAGGTTGCAAGGCACTTATGACTGTGAGGAGACGGGATGATGGGAAGTGGTATGTAGCAAAATTAGAGAAGAATCATAATCATGAGCTGGTTACACCTGCAATGAGGCATTTTCTTCGGTCACATAAGCAAGAGCATGATCCGGATAATAGTCCAAGTAGTTCTTTTAGTTCCTCTGGGTTGGGTTTGACTGCTTCTTTGAATATCTTGACTGAAGATTGTAATGATTTTGGCAAAATGGGATTTACTTCCCAAAACAGTGATAACAACATTGGAAAAGGACGCCTAAGCACTTTTGGAATAGATGCCCGAGGTCTTCTTGGATTTTTTAAGGTGATGCAAGCCAGTGATCCTGCATTTTATTATGCAATACAGGTTGATGAAGAAGACCGGGTGAGTAGTGTTTTCTGGGTTGACACTAGATCAAGAATTGCATATAATTGTTTCTCCGATGTTGTAACCTTTGGTACCACTTATCAAGTGAATCAATATAAAATGCCCTTTGCGCCTTTTATTGGAGTAAATCATCATAAACAGTCAGTGTTGTTTGGCTGTGCGCTGCTTGCTGATGAGACTGAATCGACATTCATTTGGATTTTTACAAGTTGGCTTGAGGCCATGTCTGGAAGGCAACCGGGCTTAATCATAACTGATTATGATATTGCAATTGCTAGAGCGGTACAAAGGGTTTTCCCACAGTCCAAGCATCGATATTGCAAGTGGCACATTATGAGGAAAATGCCAAAGGAAATGGGGCAGGTGTACAGTGCACTTCCTAAGACATTCCAAGTGGAATTTGATAGATGTGTTAACAAGAGTGAAACACCTGAAGAATTTGAATCCGCTTGGCAATTGCTTCTTGATAAGTATAACCTAGGGGGAAATGAGTGGCTTCAATCACTTTATATTGATTGCAAATTCTGGGTCTCAACATATGTAAGAGACGCATTCTTTGCTGGCATGCATGCTACCCAGCAAAGTGGAAGTGTGAATTCGCTTTTTGATGGCTATGTGAATGCAAGGACTACCTTACAAGATTTTGCAGAGCAATATGAGAAGGCTTTGGAAGATCGCTATGAGAAAGAAGCAAGGGCAGAGTTTGAAACTTTTTACACTAAACCAGTATTAAAGACACCACTCCCAATGGAAAAGCAAGCATCAGAAGTTTACACGAGAAAATTGTTCTCAATGTTTCAGGATGAAATTTTTGAATCTCTAGTGTTTGCTGTAGAACTTAGAGGGAATAATGGAGGGACCAGTACATATGAGGTATCAAGATTTGATGAAAAGCATAAAGCGTACGTTGTGGCTTTAGATGTATCTGAACAAATAGCTACCTGTAGTTGCAAGATGTTTGAGTTTGAAGGGATCCTCTGCAGACATGTTATTGCAGTATTTAAGGCAACAAATATTTTCCTGCTTCCACAACATTATGTTCTGAAGCGATGGACAAAATGTGCCAAGGATGAAGCTCTATTGGATGTACTGCCCTCTGTTGTGATGCAAGGGAACTCTCATAAAGGCAAGAACTCAAATTATGATGTTTTATATCAGGAAGCCATTAAATGTGCCGATGAAGGAATGGCATCTGACCATAGTTTTCAGGTTGCTTTAAAAGCTTTAAGAGAAGCTAGGATAAAAATTGTTGAAGCAAAGAAAAGCGCGATGAATGGCCCAAAACTTGAAACCATGGCCAGCACTAGCTATAGGGATGAAAACATCACAATTGCTAGTCAGGTGGACAGTTCATCAGTACTGCTAACTCCTGCTGACCAAGAAAAAACTAAAATAGGAGAATCCTGTACAGCAGAAAGTATCTCTAAGTATGCATTGGAGCTGTCATCAAGCTGAGTTATGTGGCAATTATGAGTGCCCTGGAGATGATAGTCATTCATTCATCCTGAGTTTAAAACTAGAATAGGTCATAGGTGAGATTAGATTATTCATCTTCTGGTGAGCTTATGGAACTTCAGTGAGTTTGCTTCCTTTTTCTTTTATAGAACCGCAAAACTCAAAAGTTTTCATCAATGGTCTGATCCATGTGTGATCAGGGAAAACATCCGTTCAAACTGAAGCTTTTTATGTATTTGTTGCCATGTCTGGTTCCTTGCATGAAGAAGGTGATTTCATTTTCTTGTACAGAGTTTTTTATGATGTTGTAACTGCATTTAGAGATTTTTTTGGCACATGATCCTGATGCAGAATGTCTCAAAGAGTTCTATCTTCTATATTTATGCAGTTGTTCTGTGGAAGTGTGTGTTGTGAAATGTATGTCAATTGTCGTCATATATCTTGATGATTCAAGAGTTTTACCTACTTGTTGGTCACACTGACTGACCTTAACATTTTCATAGATTTTGTTGGTCAAGCAAACATTTTGTTTGTGAATTTGATCCCTATTTCATTGGAGTGATTCTTCATTACCTGCTTGACTCTCTCTCCCTCTCTCTCTCTCCAAACGGTTACTTCTTTAGATGAGAAGTGTATTAATTGCATTTGGGATTGTTAACATTATTGTATTTCTCAGGTAACTTCTAAAGTTTAAGCGTCTCTTGATTAGGTCTTTCAGATATAAATAAGTTGCATTGATGGTGATTTCTGGTCTGAAACAGACTATAAGTTTATCTTTATATCATGATTATTCTTCTCAGATTTTGTTAATAGCGAGAAAATAATCCTTATAAATGTCAGCCTGGAGAGTTAAACCGCTTGGAAACCTTTACTAAATGTGATGAATTTTGTTAGACTAAGCCAGCAACTTTTTAGGTATAATATGTACTGGTTGACCCAAATCACCTTAAAGTACAGATTGAATAAATAAATTGGACATCTATAATGAAATGGGACGAGATGTCTTATGCAGGGAAATTGAAATTTGCTTAGAATACAAACTGTGACTTGATTCTGCAACTAGAAAAATATTGTTGCTTAGTCCAGCTATACTAATATATTGACCATTGCCTGAGAAAAGAGTTGCGGTATATCAGAGATTCAATGTTTTTCTTACAATGCAAGTCGGAGTAGATATGGATAGTTTGCTCAAATTGCTTTGAATAGCCAAGCATCCGCAATCTACTTGGTTAAAGGATATGATCAACTAATTGATCATTTTTCTGCACCACTATTACGAGGATGATAACCTTTTCTTTCAGTTTAACTAATACTATGGACATGATATAGCTTCACTCTGATTCTTCAGATATTCAGATTTAGGCATGGAAATATATAGATACTGAGGTCCGTAGAGAAACAATCACAATTTTAAGAATTATTTGGTACAGATAAAAGTTTCGTAAGGGTAGTGACTCAGAAACCGCCCAGTGCGGGAAGTGAAGGCTACAAACAAATACCCACAAGAAACAAATCCCAATTGCACCTCTTTCAAGCTGGATTTCTCATCAATCTAAACTACAATTAGCGCGACAAATGGATCTTAAATATCACTTGACAGCCACAAGAAATTCTGCGGAACTAAAAGCCTAACCCCATAGATGACCTCTTATGTGACAAATTTCACAGCTTTTCTATTATTCATCAAATCAGCTCTTTCCATCTTCACAGGTAATGGTGCAGAAAACGCAAAATGGCCATCTTCAACTTCATAATCACCATTAACCTCATTTCTTTCTTCACTTCTCAAACTCCTTCTATGGGTTCTTGCCCCATCACTGCTCGGCAACACTTCCTCACCATCCTCAGTCACTTCAGATAAAGATAAACCCTTGCTTTCTTCAACTTCATTCTCCACAACCAGTCCATTATCTTCAGTTGACGCACTATCATCAGTTAAAGTACCATCCCCACTTGAATTTTGCTCATTAACATTTTCATTGCGATAAATCCTATACACATTCCCGTTCTCTGCAAAGCTCACATTTTTGCTTACTCTAGGTTGACCCGCCACATGCCTTTTCAGAAGAACCCCATTTCTATTTCTGCAAATGCTAGGGTTTTCTTCCTCATCATCAATGAGTTGGTGAAATCCTTCAAGCTCCACATCTTGATCCTCACTTCTTTTACTAACCCTAGAAAACCCATGAATCTTTTCAACTAGGTCACTCAATCTTTCCACTATTTGACGCGGATCCCTACCCAAGCCTCCATGATTGGATCCCAAAAGCCTAGACCTGTTACTCTTCCCCACCAATCTCACATTCTTTGCAGCTTTAGATGAAATTTCACGCCGTTGCATAACAAACCCATCAACAAATTCCAAAAACTTAACCAAATCCACGCTAATTGACCTCTTCCCATCTCTGATCATTGGATCTTCACCCTGCAAACCAACTCACATATAAAAGTTTCAGACTTTAAAAAGTAGTAAAATTAAGCAAAATTAATGAATACCGATTACTGGTATACCTGAATATTGTCAAGCTTGAGAAGCAAGTCCATGGCTTTACGAGAAACAACCTGGAAATTGAGTGTGGGTTTGTTCGAAACCGACAACTTCAGTGAGTTGAAGCTAGATTTGATAAGTGCAAGCTCTTTAAGCTGCCTAAGGGTTCTGGATCTACGAACAAGAAAAGCACGAAAATGGGTTTGAATCACACGAGCTGCCACGTCTCTCAGAGAACACGAAGAAGAATATTGGTTGTTGTGTGCAGCTGACGACAAAGAGAAGTTATGCAGAGAGGTTTCGAGAGCATCGATACGGCTGAGAAGCGAGGAGAGAATAACCTGGGCTTGTTGCTCTTCTTGCAGGTGTTGCTGATGTTGAAAGTTTCGATTTTGTTGGTGAAAGTGATGTTTTTGCTGAGTTTTGTGGGTTCCTCCTCCTAGTTGTTGTTGTTGTTCTTGGCGGAGAAGATGAGAGAGAAGGGCTTGGAGAAGTGGGTCTGCCGGAGGAGGTGGAGCAGAATGGTTCAATGGTGCAGTGCAATGGGGAGTACAACAGTTGCAGCAACAGTTCGTGGTGGTTGTGGCGTTTTGGTGGTGGTGGAAGTGGTGGTGGTTAGAGGCCATGCTGTAGAGTGTAGAATGAAGCTGACTGACAACTAAGGGACGGGTTTCGAGTTTTGACAAAGCTGGTGGGGTGTGTTTATCATTATTATTTCTTGGGCCGAAACAAAAGTTGAAAAAGAGAATAACGTTATTATCATTAGATCATATCAGAACTTATATTTATCTTTTAATGAGACATTGATGTTAAAAATTCTTCCTATCCATAAATTAAATATGACCCATTTCATTTATTTGATATCTCGTCCACGTGACCGAAACCAATTAGGATCTTTGATCCAATACTTTCCCTTCATGAGTTTATATTGGTTATAAGTATTTATGGAATTTTTTTTTTTTTTATTTGATGAGTTGAGAGTTTCAAGTGAAGTTTTAAGATCATTTAATTGTAATTTGTTTGAAATGAAACTAGAAAATTAACATCAGGATTCATTAATTAAAATAAATTATAAGTAAATATTACTTAATATCCCTGAGTTTCATTTTAATTTCACTCAAACGAGACTTTTAATATTTTTGCTTTTTATGATCAATCAATTAGGCCCTTAAACTCAAACGGTGCTAAAGATGTTAATTTGTAGAAGAACAAATTCGTTTTTCGTAGTGCACCTATTAGTACAAAGACAATGAAAAAAGTTAAAAAACGAATCCATCTTATTTTATTAACTCATTTAATCTTTGAGCAAAAGCTTTGAGAGAAAATGCCTTAAGTCTCAATGTTTTAGATTCCTAGAGACATAAGTTACATAACTAACCATAAATGGAGTCTATGTGTTAAAGGCAAGGTTCTCTTTTAAATTTGATCTATAACTTTCTAACGAGTCCCTTTCATTGGTGCATAATGATTTTGGAGGAATCCCTGCCATGGAAAGTGATGATCTCAGTGACGGAGGTTAATATAGTTTTTTGGTTAAATTTTTTTTTATTTTTAATTTATATATATATTTTTTGGGAGACCATGGCCCCCCTTAGTCTACACTGAGTTTCGTGTTTGGATGATCTTTGAGTTGTGAAAGATGATAAGTCGACTTGGTAGAAAAGGAATAGGTTAGAAAGACTGAATTGAGGGCGTTAGAACATAAGAAAAGATATTGAAAAGCAACTGAGCTTTAATTGGGTTTGTGCAAAGTAGATGCATATAT
>JANLJB010028872.1:0-12381 GCA_026212285.1 Bursera cuneata | reverse complement strand
TAGAAATTTCCTTAATTTTAACACAAAAAAGAATAAATAAAAAATAAAAAATTATACTCCCATAATAAAAAAATTTCTATTTACTAATAAAATCAATAAAGAAATATGTAGGGACAATATGTATTAAAATTTCTGCTTTAAAATTTTTTAAAATTAAGGAAAAAAATTTTAACAGGGGCAAATCTGTATTTTAAGGGTTAAAATTAGCACTAGATTAAAAAAAGTAAACTTCAGGGGTCTTGTTGATGAAAATGATAAACTTACTTTCTACTTGAGATTATGTCAAAACACAAAGGTACTATTTAAAATTGTCCCATTCTTTAATCATTCATTTATTAGAATCAATAGCTGTGAAGTGCTGTAGATACGGTGGATTTCCACCACTTGTCTCCATCCATAGTTGTGAAGTGTTGTAGATGCCGTGGGCTTCCACCACTTGTCATCATCACATATATTAATTTCTTTGGCGACGAAACGTTATTGGTTCAATCGGTTGGCTATTTCCTATTTGCTATTAAAAAGGCAATTTTCATTGGCTACGTGTTAGGCAAATTATAATTGGATTTTATGGATGGCATTTAGGCGGTGAATGCATCTGTAAATAACCCCAGTATATGTATGTAAATTGTGAGAAAAAAGACTTCAGTCTGTCATTTCTACTTAATTTGATTTCTTTTTACCTCCTGTATTCTCATCATTTCGTTCTCACTTGTCTCACACTTCGGCCCCACCGTACTTCACCATTAGCAATTCCTTATACATCAGCCAAATCACTTTATATTCTTTCTCCTTCACTTAGTGTCATTTATATTTATTTTATGATACGCAATCAGTACGAATAGCTTATACGATATTTATTATATTGATTAATCAACTAATTTTATAATGTTCTGTGATTATCATATTTGTTGGATCTTCTATATCATAAAATAAAATTAATTTATTACTTTCTTCTTATTGTTGTTTTGTTTTACAATGGAAATATTGTTAAAGAAAGAGAAATTTGAGAAGAAATAGTTAATATATGATTTTATACATATCAAGGAAAGTTTTGTTAAAAAGACTACAAGTCTAAAGAGATTGGATTTTAAGTGAGAATACTGTGACTCTTCCAATCTTTCCTAGAAACTTTCTTGGTTTATTTAATTGAATTGATACTTACTATCTATGGATACTATTCACTATGGCTATTGTTCACTATTCACAACTATTGTGCACAAATTAAGCATGCCTCCAGTTCGATGTATTTGCTAGAAGAGTCATGGGTTAGAAGTGTAAATAGTCATTTACGTGCACTGGATATAGGAAAGTCCTTTTACGTTTCAATTACTGTCTATGTTTATTGCATCAATTAAATCTGTTGATTTCATTGGTTGATTGAAAGACATGATAAATTTATTTGACCACTTTGAAGAGTGGTAGATTTTTCTACACCAATATTAATTTCATTGGTCAATATAAAAGACATAAATAAACTTGTCTAACTACCTGCTAGAGTGAAAGATTTTTTTCCTTGCAAAAGAAATCTGAATCCTACATGCTCTTAAATTTAATACAAACTCTCCAACCTTTTGTTGCCCAATTGAGGCAATGTATTTGGCTGTCCAGTAGAGACAATACCTAGCTCTTGTAGAGGCTTAAAAAATACTATTGTCCAGTTGAGACAAATAAAGGTCAAATGAGCTAAATCTTTTTGTTGCCTAGTTGAGGTAACGTACTTCGTTATCCAGTAGAGAAAATACCTAGCCCTTGTAGAAGCTTAAAAGATACTCTTATCTAGTTGAGATAGAAAAATGTCAAAACTCTTGGAGAGGATAATAATATTGTTGAGATATGGGAGTTAGAGATAATCTATTGTCAATGACATATATTATTGAGTTTGTGATAAAGTAATAAATACGTACAGTAAATGTTATTACATTAACACTGTTAGTCATGAGAAACCAGTTGTCCATTTATTGAGATTATAATTGCATATTAATACTGTATATCAGACTTTGTTTTTTACAAGAATTCCTTTATAGATCGAGGGCTATACATAGTTGTCATGATGAGGAGGAGAATATCAGATTCTGATCTTTATAGGAAAATCTCTGGTAGATCAAGTGTCATGCATTCTTACCATTATCAGGGGAAGTATCTATTAGAGAAATATTATTAAGAAAAGTATTTTTGGACATATGTATATTGTACTCTTTTTTTGATTTTGTCCTACTTGGTTTTCCTAGCAAGGTTTTTAATGAGGTAGTATTAAGCACGTCCAACACTATTTTAAGATTTATTGTATTTTGTTTTTATCTTACTCAGTTTTTCCTTAGCAAAGTTGAAAATAATTATTTTAAATGGTGGAATCTAAGGAGGAGTGTTGTAGATACAGTGGATTTCCACCACTTGTCACCATTCCATGTGTCAATTTCTTTGTTGGCGAAACATTATTAGTTCAGTCGGTTGGCCATTTCCTATTTGCCGTCAAAAAGGCAATCTCCATTGGCTACATGTTAGGCAAATTATAATTGGATTGTGTGGATGGCATTTAGGCGGTGAATGCATCTATAAATACCCCCAGTATATGTTTGTAAATTGTGAGAAAAGGACTTCCGTATATCATTTCTACTTATTTTGATTTCTTTTTACCTCTTGTATTCTCATCAGATTTCGTTCTCACTTGTCTCAAACTTCTGCCCGGCCTTACTTCACCTTTAGCAATTCCTTATACATTAGCCAAATCACTTTATATTCTTTCTATTCTTTCTCCTTCAACCAGTATCATTTATATTTATTTTATAACATGAAGTTCCTAACTTTTCTTTTAAAACTAAAAAATCTACAATTTTACATCATATATTAAATACTTTCTAGTACTTATTGTGAACTTTATTTTACCCTATGTTAAAGTTACTTTATATGATATACAATCATTCATTTTATTAACACTTATATTAAAAAGTAAATGAAAATAATGTATATTTTAACTTAAGATATATTGGTTATATGACATAGTCATATATGGGAGATCTAAAACTTTATCGTAGCTCCAATTAAGTTCACATCCTATATACATAGTTGGGCTCTTCGTTTGGATAAGGTTGTTGTATTGTTTGCATTCGTAAGAATAATGAGTCTCAAATCATTGATAAATCTCTAACCAAGCATCATCTTTCAACTATCAGTTGTTCCCCGGTTGGTGTGAAAATATAGCAAACTCAAAGTTATAATATATGCATATCAAACCCAAATATTTGCATTATATAGAGAATTAATTGTATGTCATTCCAAGCTCAATTGCGAGGAAGAAAACGAAAAACTCTGTTTCAACAATATGAACGAGGGAAACTAAGTTTTAAAAAATGCAAATGCTTACATAAATTCAAAACTAGTTCTATCTATTATCTAACAATTAATTTAACAACTAATACAAATCAAATTCTCAAAATATAAAAAAGACGTGAATTGAAGTGTAGCTTCTCATGTGGCCTTGATAAAGTCCATTGTCTTCTTCAAATCACATCAATCAAATTTTAAGTCAATATGGTTTAGTTATACCTACTTATGTGATACACATGCACATCTAGCTAATTAATTGTGTATGGACATTATTGAATAATAGATAACAACTCATAACAAGAAAATGTGTATCTGAATAAGATATATATCTAAGATGTGACATTGATACTGTTAGAGATATACCCTTAGAGTAAGATATATTTTTATAAATATAAACAAAAGATGAAATGAAATAAAGTTAATTTTGTCATTCAATGATTGTGTCTCTAGACATATTTCTAAAAATATAAACAAAATGTGGAATGAAATAAAGTTATTTTTGTCATTAAATCATTGTATCTCTTTTAGTACTGATATAGCATTAATAATCAAGGTTCCTGAGCTAAAATAATGATATGTTTATGGTTATATGAGGTGGTCATATATGCGAGATCCAAAACTTGATCATAGCTTTAATTAAGTTCACAACCTATAAACAGAGTTAAAGCTCTCTCTTTAGACAAGGTTGTTACGTTGTTTGCCTCCGGGGAAATGATAAGTTTCAAATCATTAAAGTGGAGACTTCATGGCAAAGATATTTATAGATTGTGAATATATTAAACAAGGGAGATGTGTAGTTTATGGTTAAATGTAATTACAGTTATTGTAAAAAATAAACTTCACATCAGATCAATTTGGGCATACCTACCTTAATTCTGAGTGGGTAATGTTACTTTGGCTTATAAGCTGTAGCCTTTGATTAGAATAAAAAGTGAGACATTTTCTATAAAGGTCGATACCTTGGTTGTTAGGATCATAAGATTTTTAAGACAGAGAACATTATTCCATAGATATGAAATTCAAATCTCCGTAAGGTTTAAGGGATTGTCTTGACGGTTTTACAAGGATATGAATGATAAATTTTGGCTAAGTGTTTAATGAAGAAAGATGTAATTGAAGGGATAAAATGGTTAATTTAATCAAGTTAAAACATTTTCATATAGGCTCAAACTATATGTATAATAATCGATGCATACAGACAATCATATAAATTTGAGAGTATGAAATATTATCATACACATATCAATGACTAAAATATGTCATACGCTTTGAATACATGGCAGGTTTGAAAGTACAAAATATGAAAATAAAACGTAAAGAAAAGTGATCATACAACTTTGAACAATGTACAAACATATTCATGGATGTACTAATGGTGTATATGTACTTGGCCTCTCCAATGGTATGGGGTTCCGGCAGGTTTGTCAGTTGTGATCATACATGTAACACCTTAAACACTCCTAATATATGTTGTCTCTCCAATGGATGGGATTCGTTGCATTTAGCATTTTCCACTGGGTTGCCTTTGTATAGGGGGTAGAACAATGTGTGTACGAACCTCTTCAAGGATGACCTAATTTGTTGAATGAATAACCAAAAAAATAGACTCAGAGTAGGCATATTAGTCATCGATTCGTGGAGTACATCAAGCTGTAGTAATTATGAAAATTTTTAACTTTTTAAAACCTGTATAGTGCTAATGCATGAAGACATGGCAATTGATAAAGATCAAACATTCTAAAATGCACGTTCTCTTATTCATATCCACAATCTCGTTTTTAACACCATTGTCAACCTGGTATCGGTTAATGTTAATAGGAATGAGTCACATTGTTCGAGAACTTTTAACCCTTTTTTCCATTACACTTGTCGCCCACTCTGTTAGAAAGATTGCCATACCTGCTACAAGTTCATGTCATTTGTAAAAACATTCCTAGAGGTTTTTCTGGAAAAATCAACCATGATAGTTATTGGTAGAAGTCAGGCATCTTTGAACACACTATTCATTGACTCTACTTTATTTGTTATCATGACATTGAACCATTTACTAGGGAATTGAGATCGTGTCCATTTTTCGAAGCCAATTTCTTGAAGCTTTGCAAGGCCTTCTGGGATAAAGATATGAACTTTAAGAAGTGGTCATAGAAATCTTATGTGCAATATGTCTTCACGGCAATGAAGTACAACTTAAGTAGTTTTTCATTGAACTTGTACTTGGCCTATTTGTTGTCATGATGAATAGAAAAACTATACATGGCATTTGTGATTACGGTGTGAACGACTTTGATTATGCTTTGATTGCGATCTAATATAATAACAAGATTTTTGACATGACCTATTTGTTCATGCAGTTAGAGTAGGAACTACTCCCACAACCGGTTATTCTCTGAATCACCAACCCTAAGGCCAGTGGAAATATTTGCTCTTTTGAAGCATTCAACATCATGAACTCGTATTTAAAATGGTTTTCAGAATCTGTCATAGTTTTTGTCACCGTACCTGGGTTTGAACATTCCGACATATGACAATATTGAGGCAATAAAGTGAACGACTTAGCCAGATCTCTTAGTAATTGGGCAAGAGCAGACTCTTTAGCCTCCATGCCTTATTATAAGAGATCAATACCCAAACCTTCTTGGACATCTCGTATAATTTCTCTTGGACAATAAATTAAAGAAAAATCCTTGAATTTATGTGATGTTTAAGTCCTTAAATTATATTGACATGAAATTTGTAATTAACTACTTAAATTGTTTTTAATTTTTTTAAAGAAAAGTTTTCATGTTTTTTATTTTTATTCAATAATTATTATCTTTTTATTAATATGAAAATATAAAATTTTATTTAGTATATTAATTTTTTTTTTCATTTTATCTACTTGAATAACAAAATTGGAGCTCACCCACTATTTTATTATCTATACAAGCACTTAATCTAATATGTGATTCTTATTTGTTAGTTTTTGTTAAACTATAAGGGTTAAAGCTTGGTTTAATTGTTAGGGGTGTTAATGAAATATTCATAATTCCTTTGAAGAAATATTACAATTACCTTTTTGATATACTTTTTTTTTAAATGTAAAATGGAAATATGATATAAGTTATCTTTGGAATTTGATATCATTTTTTTAATTTGTTTGAGAATTATTGATTTTTTTAGTTCATTTATTCTAAAAATGTTATTCAAACGTGGATGTAGGCATTTTGTCACATCATGTAAGTTAACTCACATTGATTAGTTATAAGAAGGGCTATCTTGTTCGGGATTGATCACACTAATCAATGGATTAATTTTTTGATGTGACAATCATAACATAAATTATTTATAAAGATTGAGTTTGTATAAAGAGTTCATAAGTGTAATACCATGTTTTAGTATAAAGTATAATTTATTTATACCTAACATACTTTGAGGTTACGATGACAATAATTCAATAATGTATGATTGCGGTTATTGTATGATTGTGGTTGTACATTTATAACCGCAATTATCCATCATATATTTAGTTACAATTTAGAAAAGAAAAAATAAAATATTTACTAAGATGAATTTTTTTTCAGATATAACAAAATATAACAATCAATGTATAAATAATTTCATTATTGTTTCATTTTTTAATTCATTTTTTTTTTGTTGATCAATCTGTGTACATAAATTATTGTAGTAAGAAATAATAATTAAAATTGGAATTTGCTACATGTTCATTAAAATTTTACTTAATATAAAAGTATTAAAATAATGTTTGATTTTCATTTTTCATTAATAACTTAGTAATATGATTTGAACACTCTACCAAAAAACTGTAAATAGTTACATTATTTTTACGAAAAAAAATTGTTGTTATTTGAGCCCCTATAAATCTCTCTTTATGCCCCAGCTTCATTAAAATAAATAATTAAAAAAATATTTAGATAAAAGTGACTAAAAAGTATATTTGTGTTTTTAAGTATACCTCATATTTTTATATATATTTCATTTAATCATAAGTCTTTGTTTTCTCTTCAAAAGCCTATTTAAAATTGATATTGTGATTTTGAAATGATGGGAGATGAATCTAAACATTGGGGAATAAATATAAGGATGAAAAAGTAATTTTATTTTATTTTTCAATCGCTAAGAACTTAACATCTTCGACTGTTTCAGTTCAATGTAATTGAACAAATATGCTTTTTACACATTTAAATGAACTATCATTATTAGTTCTATCGTAAAGGGCTAAACATATTTAACATATTCAATTTAATGTAACTAAACATTATATGAAAATGTTTCAACTTCGCAATCTTCTAAAGTCAATTGTCTTTTTTGTCACGTATTAAAATTCAAAGACTTTTTGGTAGTTATACTAGTTCTTTAGTGATCGATACATTTAAGAGAAACTGGAAAATTATTTTCTTAGCAAATGATAAAGATGCCAGGATGACAAGATATTTTCTTAGCTAATAAAGACAAATTTTAAGGACGGTTTTTGTCCATAAATGTGAAATTTAATAAACTAAAATTTACTAAAGTTAGACTCAAAAATATCTTTAAGTTTGAAAATCAGTTAAATTCAGAGATGAAAAAATAAATAGAATCTTAGACTTGGTAGAATGCATTCCTCAAATTCAAAATTTGTTCTGCTATCTTCGGAATCTAACGTATGTATTTGTGTTGCCTTATTCATACCTTGATAGCATCATGGCTCCATTCCTACATTTGTGAACGGCATTAGCCTCACTTTAACCTAATGTGTCAATGTCACATCTTGAATATACATGTTATTCATGACATATATGTTCTTATATTTTGAGTTGTTATCTATAAATCAATAATGTTCATGCATGAGTAATTAACTAGACGTGCATGTGTATCACATAATTAGGTGCAACTAAACGTTATTGACTTAAAATTCGATTGATGTGATTTGCAAAAGACAATAGACGTTATCAAGGTCACATGAGAAGCTAGGTTTCAATTCACATCTTATTTTATTAGTTGTTAAATTAATTGTTAGATAATATATAGAACTAGTTTTGGCACAAACGGGGGAACGACTAATAGTTGAAACATTATGTTTGGTTAGAGATTTACACCTAATTTGAAATTTTTAATTCATTTTGAGTTCATGATTCAAGAAATATAATATCGTGTATATATATAACCTAATCTAATTATTATCCCTACATTATCTCCGTGTTCATCATTATCCCCATCCATATAGGACTTCTGATGACTTCCAACTTCTAGAAGGATAATACCTCATCGCCATGTCATTATCTTAAGAATAATGCCATGTCATCGCCACGTCAACTGCTACGTTAGTGTCTTGGCCACATTAGCGTTTCTGCCATGTCATATATATATATATATATATATATATATATATATATATATGTATGTATATATACACGTATTTAAAGTCAGACTATTGTGATTTAATTCACACATTTCTTGGCAATCTTTAATTTATTAAGACCCATAGATTGTAATAAATGAATGGCTATCAAGAAGTATGTGAAATTAAGTCAAAAAAATTAAATTATAATAGTCTGACTTACATATATATATATAAAAGAATAATACTACGAATACAAAGTCTAAATCTATATACAAAGTGATGTGATATCAAGTGATTGATAAGATGAATAAAAATATAATAAAATTAGTCGTTACTTCCAACACCTTATAGGCACTATACATAAAATAACTCTCTCTCTCCTAAAATAAAATCCATAAAAGCTTTTGTGCGGTGGATTATTCTCGTTGTTTTCATAATATCTACACATCATGAGTATTATTTGAATTGGATTATCATGGGATTTCCTATAGCGGACCTTGGATGATATTTCCTTTTAGACCACTTCCGTTTTGTGAGTATACGCTTTCAACAATATACAAATGAATTTTCTAAAAAAAAAAATCTTCAACAGAATTTACACTTGCATTTAAGGTTCTATGTGTGATCATTTTTCTTTTAAATGTTGAATTTAATTAGAAAAAAAAAATGAAGATGATTTAGGAAATTTTTAACTAATTACAAGTAATTTTTTTCTTAAAAAATGATTTATTTTCTTTGTGATATGACTACAAAATTTGTAAATAGTTTATAAAAATATGATGAGAAATAAACTTAATACCTTTGTTTTATTGTCAGGCATAAAACAAGTTTCAAAAATTTATTCTTTTCATTCAAAACTCATAAGAAATATATCCCTTTAATTAACAGATTTCATCAATCGAATTGTATATAGAGTTTCGAATTATTTCTTCTACAATTATATCATTCTTTACTAGTAAATGACTTAATTGGATCCATTAACAAAGATGTCTTTTTAATAATTTTTGAGAATGTTAACAAAGAAACTGATAATTGTTTAAACACATCTTCACAAAGAGGTTGCTAAATTGAATTTCTTTTTACTACAAATTAACAAATAAAATAACGTGTTTGCATCATTTCCATTTTTTTATTCTATTATCAGAAAATGTAATTCTTGTGTTTTTTTAATTATATTATTGGAAAAAGTAATTTGCGTACATAGATTTAGACAAAAAAGAGAAAAAGAAAAATGGAATAATACTCTTGATTTATATGAAGTAAAAATTATGTTTCTGTAGTTTATGTTTGAGAATTACAAATTTTTTTTTTTCAGTTCATCTGACAAAAATTTTCTAAAACTCTTTTTCAAATTTGGATGTAGACAGATTGTCACATTGATTAGTTATAAGAAGGGATATCTTGTTTAGAAGTAGGATTGATAAAACTAATTAATGGATTAATATTTTGATGTGACAATCATACTATAATACCACTCATAAGTTTGTAAGATTGAGTTTGTACAAAAAGTTAAAGGTGTAATACAACCTTTTAGTATAGAGTATAGTCTATTTGTTCCTAACATACTTTGAGGTTATCATGAGCCAATAATTTGATAAAGCCGGCTTGCCTAGGGTTAAGCCAAGCTTAAGCTAAAGCCCAAAAGTTGGGATTGACCTGAAACTCAACGAGTTGAAAAAAAAAAAAACCCAAAATTGTGTTCGGATAAAAATAAATCCGACATATCAGGTTTGATCGATTTTGAGTTGCATTTATCGGATTTTACGGGTTTATAATATAATTAGTAAATAATCTTAAATAATATATATAAAATGAGATGTAGTCTAGTGCTAATTTTACAAATATTATTTTTGGGGTGGAGAGTTTGAATCTTATCAACTCCAAATAATTTTCAGAATTTGTCGAATGAGTTTAATTTATAATAAAAGATTTTTGAGTAATTATCATTGACCACCCATACCTCTTTCTATTTTTTCACTCATATGAGATTTTTACCCTTTTTCTCTTCTCTCATCCTTAAGTTTTGAAAAAACTCTTCTTAAATCCTCCAATTAAAAATTCTGTTAGTTAACATCTATTAACCTCTATATTTCAATAAATTTATCATTTTATCTTTACTAACACATAAAAAATAACTAATTTTTTAAGGACAATATTAAGTTAAATGACCAAATTACCCTTGAAATAAATATCAGTATGTGCTAATATTATCCATAAAAATTAATTTTAATATGTGTTAAATAATTTGATAATTTAAATTAATATTATCTCTTAAAAATTAAATAATTTTTTATATGTGTTAGTAAGAGTAAAATCGTATATTTATTGGAATATGAAGGTTAATAGATGTTAACTAACATAATTTTTAACTGTAGGACTTGAAAAGAAATTTTTTTAAAACTTAAAGATAAGAGAAGAGAAAAAGAGTAAATATTTTATATTATAAGTAAAAAAAAAAAAAAAAGGTAGAGGTGGTAAATGATAATTACTTAAATATTTTTCGTAATATACATAAGAGATATAACTCAGAATTAGTATAAGTTGGATCGGGTCGGATTTTTCGGGTTTCGGGCAAAAAAGCCCAGCGCTAGATGATAGTCGTTTCAGGGCAAGATGTAAGGCTATTATGTTTATGGATGGGTGGAGCGCAGGTGCAGACGAGAGGAAACGGGCGGGTCGGCACATGTGGACTGTCCCTTAACGTGCGAACGTAGCTGGTGATGTTTCTTCTTCTTCATCCAATTCAGCGAATTCGTTCAGTTAGGTATTTAAGTTTTCACGTTTTAGGTTTTGTTTTATAGGTCGGCTTTGTATTGAAGAAGTTTTGGGTGTTTGGTATGGAATCGTCGAAATTGATCTACTTTTTGTTTGAATTTTTTCGATATGGTCCCTTGGAATGTGGGTTCGTTGGAGTGAATTGGGCATCTGGGATGTGGGTGGTTTTGTATTAATAGTTGTCATTTTGGGGTAATTAATATGGTTTTAAGTAATTTTGTGGCAAGTCGTGTTTGGTTGATGTGAAATCAAGGGGAAGCGAGACAATTTTGATGTATATATATATTTGTTAAAATTGCTTCTGTTTCCCTTTCTTCCTTTGTATATTTTTCTGGCGATGAAATGGTTATTTGCTTTCCTACATGCTAATGAAGTTCTTTAATGAAGAGATTATATTATGGGAAGATTGTGATTGTGGTTTTGTAGATTGCAGTTTTTGAGTTTGTTGATGTACTTTGGGCAAACTGTATAAAATTTGATGGTTGAAACTTCGAAGGGGGATTCTGGGATGGTTTATCCTATAAGGCTTTCATGGAGAATTAGAAATTCTAAAAGTTTGCATCTCAATTTTAGTTCCAGCACAATAAGCTTGGGCTTCCAGTTGCTAGTTAATATTGATAAATCTTTGTGCCACTGCTCACTGTGAGCAGCCAAGCCTGTTTTGTAATAACAACGGTGTCATCAGAGTGTCTAAAATCCCCCTTTCAATATTGAAACAAAAACCCAGTTTACGAAACTAGTCTCTGAGCTTTTTCATCGAAGAATTAATCTGCAAAATTATACATATCCAAGTTTAGGTTCGCTCCAATAATACATCCATTTTCTTTTCTTAAAATTCTGCAATTTGTTAGGGTTATATGTTGCTTAAATTTTACTTTCTGATGCATTCTATTGCAGCAACCAGCAACGTCTCAGTCATGTTTATGACAAGATTTATTGGGCGGTCGTTCTTGGCTGCTGCC
>JANLJB010028871.1:0-12380 GCA_026212285.1 Bursera cuneata | reverse complement strand
TGAATACACCTCAACTTTTTAATTTTATAAAAGTCTTTAAAAGTCATTAAAAGTCTTAATTGAATACACCCCCTTAATCTTTTAAAATTTTTGAACTTTCCAATATATATATATATATATATATATACACTAGTGGACAAAGAATATTGTTGGATGAGAGAAACTTCAAAAAATAGTTGTGACATAGAAGAACTCTCTAATATCGATTAATATATTTAATCCTCTAAATGAAAATATGGTCTTCGTGATTGAGAAATATAACCGAAAAGATATTTAAAAAAGGGTATTTTTGAGATCATTTAAATTTTTTTAGCAAATAAAAACTTCTAATAAATTTTATTTAAATATAGTAGAGCTTAAATATCAAATACACTAACTCATATTAAGAATCCAATATCTTTGGTGGAGAATGAGACTGATTAGATTTTATGTATTATTTAAGACATCTCTTTAATCTATCTGTTACTTAGGCAATTCTCAGGATGTCGAAGTGTTATTAACCCGAAATTGAGGCCACTTCCTTTCCAATCAAATCCGAATGATCTACGATCTGTGGGCAACAATTCTTAAGGCTTCTTCTGACTTCTAGACTTCGTATTTCACGTTACACTTTATTTATTCCACTAGTTTGACTTCTATTTCTCAACAATTTTAACATTTTCTTGATTAAAAAGGATAAAGATTAAGGAAGAAATATTGCAGAATACTTTTGGACCACTTCAGTGCCGGTGATGAGCCACAATGAGCACTGGAGGACCACAGGTTGAACTTCTATTTTGGGCTTCTAGTTTGGCCCTCAGAGATTCAATTTTTTGTTAATATCCTATAGTTATTGTACTAAAAGCAAAGTGATTCTTTAATTTGAAACCAATAAATTTTAAATATGTGTATTAAAAAATTTGATTAATATATAATACTAAAATTTTAATTGAAAAATATAAGTCAAGTATATAATATGATATCTGAATCGATTCAGATATTATATTATATATTTATTATCATTATTGGTTAGGCCAGGAAGAAATGACACACCTAGCAAGCACACAAACCACGTTGTTTTCAATAATCTCATTTTGATGAAAAGCAAAATTCAAAATCGATTCATAAGGGAACCTAATCTTTCATGTTGGTAATTATTGCAATTTAATTTCTCGTACCCTAAACTTTGATTGGTGAATAGAATTGTTAAGTTTAGATAATGTTTACTCCTACCTTTGATTAGACCGTGCCTGCTGGTGCTAGAGAAGGATTTGTTCATACCAACATCAAAATAATTGCAGACATTTTTCTCTGAATTTGCAAGAAAGATGCCACAAGGTAAGCCCTTTGTCATTGAGGATTTTTTTTTAATTATTATTATTATTATTACTAATGAGAAGTTTCTACTAAATGAATTTCTGTAGATGCTGGGTATGGCAAACTCGTCGTCTCACACATCCTGGCTGCTTCTTTCATCGGAGCCATTGGCGCTGCTGCAACTCATTATCGGCGCCGGAAGCATTATAAACCTCGCGTTGAAGCAGACGGAAATATTATTCCACGGCTAAGCAAAACAGAATCTGGCCATGTCAGAGACCTTGAACCATTCTCGCGCTACGTTGGTACTTGATTGACTAATGCAACAACTCGACCTTACTCTACTATGTTTATATATGTAGTATATAATATATGTTAATTTGTGAATATATAATATAAGCTTTCTTCTCTGGGGAAAATTTGGTTTTGGTGGGTGCAGCTAGGCAGATGGGGTTTGCGGATGAAAATGATTGTCCACAGCTATGCAAGTTAGCTTACGAGTATCTGAGAAAGTCAGAAGGGTGTGAAGGCCACATCTTTGGATACTTGGAAAACGAACCAGATGCTAAATCTTTGTTTATTAAGCTGATAGAAGAGTTTGACCGATGCATCCTTGGTTATTTTGCGTTTCATTGGAGCCAAGCCACCCACATGATCACTCAGGTATATTTAATCTCCTAATTAAACTTTCTTTTCTTTTCGGGTACTTAATTATTGATTCCTTCCTCCTTTCTCCTTTTAAAAAAAAATTACTTTTTGATTTCTGGGTTTTTGTATATGGGGCACGGAAGGTTCTTCGCGATGAATCTCATCAGAAGAGCACAAAGTTAAAGAGCCTTGTGATGGCAGCAACAAGGTGACTTTCTCTTGCCTACGCTTATTGGTTCTAGCTTCTCTATTTACTTTTTTATTGATTAACTTATTATATATTATGATAAAACCAAACTCTCTTCACAAGATGCATCTTGCGCGATTGATTATTGGACAAGAGATTTAGTCAATGACGAGGGATTCAAATCAATACCTTCTAACTGATCATGTATGATCATTTACGGTCCTAATTTGATTATAATATGTGTTTCTGTGGTTTGTTATTTAAAAATAGTAATGATTATTAATATTATGAATCATGTGTTGTGGAAAAACACGCAAAACTCAAGCAAATACAAAACAATAAATACAGAACAAGCAGTGAAAATCCCAGCAAATATACTGAAACAAGTAAAAAACAATAGGGAGCAAGAAAGACACGAGATTCTATACTGATTTGGACAAATAACGGTCCTACATCTAATTATTGATTCTAACCTTTCACTATAAAGAATCTGAGAATTAGAAAGCAGATTAACACAAGATTACAGAGATGTAAGACCCATTATCTCTTCTCTTCACTCTTCTCCTTTCTCTCTCTAAAATGACTCTCTCTCTCTAGAAAAGCCTTAGCCCTTTTTCTCTGGCTTCTCTCTCCTCTCTTTTCTATCTCTTTGCCTCTCCTCACAAAGAACTGAACGTGGCCTTGTTATAGACAAAACGTAGGGCAGGTAAAAAATAACATATTTTGTCAGGTGTCGGGTCGATGCCACGGCGTGGCGACGTGATTTCATCCACGCCGCAGTACGAAGTCTCTTACTTCTCAATCTATAGGTTCATCAAAATGGCACTACAATGTCGAACAACATCGCGCCGCAACGATGACTTTCTGGAGCATCTGCGTGACAATGTAAAAATACATTGCGCTGTAGTATCAACTCTATGGATGATGGCACAAAGCGGCATGGAACCACTTTGCGCCACAGTGTAGACTTGCTGCCCAGAACTCCAAGTTGATTTATACCACAAATTCTCTACCTTAAATCAATCTTGAAAGATCATTCTTCATACATGACTTCCAGCTCCACCTCGAACCAATTTGTCAATGTTCAACCCTTACTTGTTTTTTGTATAAACTCATCAAACCTCAAGTACCATTGCCTTGGAGATTGTTACAAGCCATACAGGGATTTCTTCAACAAATCCCTTTGCCACCAACCTAGCCTTATACATGGGCTTCTCATCTCCAATGAAACTCTTCTTTCTTTAAAAATCCACTTACAGTTTATTACCTTCTATTTAGTGGGATTATCAACAAGTTTTCCGATTTGATTCTTTACCAAAAAATTCATTTCTTTGTTCATTGCCTCGACTAGGAATTCCTCTTTCCCTTTTGGTCCTTCTTAAAAGGTCTTCCTCTAACATTCAGACTTTCTCCAATATATTCACTTGATCATTTCTTCTCTCTAGATCTTTAGAGTTCAATACACTAATCACTTCATCTAACGATAATGACTCCCTAACATGCTTCAAAATATCCACAAACATCTCATACGATTTCGAAAGTGAATGCAGCAACACAAGTGTTTTATCTTTATCATCATATTAAATGTGTATATTTTCTAAATCTAAGCATAGTTTATTGAACTCATCAAAATGCTCCTATAAATTCTTTTCCTCTGTCATCTTATATGTAAAGAAATTTGTTTTCAAATATAACCTACTTGACAAAGTTTTAGTAATATACAAACTTTCAAGTTTCAGTTATACCTCCACTGCAGATTTTACCTTTGAAACCTCCCTCAGCATCTTGTCACTTAAACAGAGAATCAAGATGTCATAGGCCCTCTTCATTATGTCTTTCTTCTTCTCCACACTTTAACTTTCAGGCATTTAGCTTTCACCTTCCAAAGCTTCATCTGGCCCCATATTTTCGAGCAATGCGAGCATCTTCATCTTCCAAATGACAAAGTCATTGATTCTATCAAACTTCTCAATCTTGTATTTGGTACTTGATGAAGTCATTCCAATGTCTTGATAACCACCTTCGAAACTTACAAGTTTTCAACAGCAAAGAATTCTAGAGAACCAACCAATAATGTTTGCTCTGATACCAATTTGTTATCAAAAAATATGTGAATATCAAGCAAACACAAAATAGTAAATACAGAACTAACAGAGAAAATCCTGGCGAAGATATCGAAACAAGCAAAAAATAGTAAGAAGCAGGCAAGACACAAAAGTTTATGCTAGTTCAAACAAGTAACAGTCTTATATCTAGTTGCTGATTCCAGCCATTCACTATGAAGAACCTAAGAATTACAATGGAGATTAATACAAGATTACAAAAATGTAAAATCAACTATATCTTCTCTTCACTCTTCCCTTTCCTATCTCTAGAATAGCTCTCTCTCTCTCTCTCTCTCTCTCTCTAGAAAAGCCTCAACCCTTTTTCTTTGGTTTTTCTCTCATCTCTTTTCTATCTCTCTGCCTCTCGTCACTAAAAAATGAACATGGCCTTTTTATAGACAAAAGGTAGGGTAGGCAAAAAATGACCTATTTTGCCAAGTGTCGGGTTGGCACCGCGGCACGAAGTCTCTGACTTTTCAATCTGCAGGTTCATCGAAACGGTGTCGTGGTGTAGAACAATATCGCATCGCGACAGTAACTTATTGGAGCATCTAGAAACACATCGCATCACTGCACCAACATTAAGTTGATTAACACCTATGTCATTTATAACACAAATAATTAATAAGTATCAAATGTAACATTTGTCAAATAGTTTATTATTACATTAACTAAGTATTTAACTAAGCAAATTGCAAGACGGACCCTTGTAAAAGAATATCAATTTCATTTTCTTATATTTGGATTTGTGCTGTTTGTGCTAGAGGGCTCATGGCTCAAAAATTAATATTCCCAATTTTAAAATTTTGATTACCATCGCAAAAATTGGCAATGGGTGAGTGGGGACCTCACCTACGAGCATTTTGGAATCTTAAACGTTTCCAAGGTTATTGGATATGATAAGATTCATTTGATTGTTATTGTTATTAGATGGATAATTAAAACAATTTGATGGTCAAATATTGTAAATAATATTGATTTAACAGGAAACAGAGATTCGAAAAGGTGACAAAAGATTTGAAGGTGACAAGGGTTTTCTCCATTTTAGTGGATGAGATGAGAGCCATTCGAGGTGACGGAGAATCAAAGTGCACCGACGTGATGGCCCCAAAGGCCCTCAGCGAGAGAAGCCCGGTGCTGCTACTCATGGGTGGCGGCATGGGAGCTGGCAAGAGCACTCTCCTCAAAAAGATCATGAAAGAGTAACAGCTAGCATATCTCTTTTCTAGTTAATTGCTTAATTTCCAAAGTTACAACTTAATTAATTAGTTTAAATGATCTTCTTAACACCAGTTTCTTGGTCAAAACGTAAGCACTTAAATTCTTTCCCATGTTTTTGACCAGTTCGAGTCAGAGACGGAGCTTCTAACAGACTGAGGGGACCATGCGCCCCACCCCCCTTCCCGCAACAGAATTTTATTTTTAATACATATATGAATTCTTAATTAAAAAAAAAAAAAATCTAATTTTTAAATATTGGTCCCTCCAACCTAGATTTGTTGTTTGATCGGCCCCCCAAAAATTAGACCCAAGCTCTGTCACTGGCTTCGAGTGGCTTCCTCCTTGACTAAACACTTCTTCAACAGTGTTGTTGATTGTGTTCACTGTGGAGAAAATGACAGGAGTATTATAAAAAATAGTCGTTAAATTTTTATAGATAAATTAGTTAATTATTAATTTTTTTGGGGATAAAAATCTTATGTACATAATTTTTTTACATAAATGCTTGAGACAATTAATAGTAATGAAAATATAAATGAAATGGTGGGTAATAATATATAGAATTTGACAGATCCTTCTGGCTGAGTGCGGCAAGTCATGCTGTGGTTGTAGAAGCAGATGCATTCAAAGAAAAAGATGTTATTTACCAAGCCCTCCACTCTATGGGCCATCATGATGACATTCTTCAAACTTCTGAACTGGTATATATGTGCTCTCTGGAATTTGATGTTATAGCACAATCCATATACAACTTATGAGCTCTATCTATATTTATTTGTAGCGGGAAAGTGATGAATCAAATATGATATAATTTTATTGAACAAGTATCAATATGTGAATGCTATGGCTGGTAATCTTTAAAATTAAAATAGTCTATGATTTCAGACTGACCAATTCAGCTTAAATCAGGTGCACCAATCGTCAACAGATGCAGCATCTTCACTCCTGGTAACAGCACTGAATGAAGGGCGAGATGTGGTTTTGGATAGTACTCTATCATGGGAGCCTTTTGTGGAGCAGACAATTGCCATGGCACGCAATGTCCACAATTATAGGTATCGAATGGGGGTTGGATACAGAGTAAATGAAGATGGCACCGTTACTGAAAACTATTGGGAACAGGACGAGCAACAGCAGGAGCAGGAAAATGGAGAAGTAGCTCCCAGGAAACCATACAGGATAGAGTTGGTTGGAGTTGTTTGTGATGCTTATCTGGCTGTTATTAGAGGCATCAGGTATCATCTACTTGTATTTAAATTCCAAATCAAAACACTTTAATATTTATAGAATTAGAGCCAATCCCTGACACATATTAAAAGCTCCTTAAGATCAAAGTCCAAATACAATTATGTGGATGTGCAACAGGAGAGCTATAATGGTAGGAAGGGCAGTGAGGGTGAATTCACAGTTGACATCTCACAAGAGGTTTGCAAATGCATTTCCGAGATATAGCAGACTTGTTGACAATGCCAGGCTTTACTGCACCAATGATTTGGGCAGGCCACCAAGGGTAAACCCACTACATCAAATTTGTTTCACTTTTCTTGTTTTCAAATTAAATGGATTTGATTCATGATTGATGTAAATTCAATGCAGCTTATAGGATGGAAAGATGAAGACAGCAATGTTCTGGTTGATCCAGATGAAATCGACTCTTTGGAAGCAGTAAGGACGTTGAACGACAAGGCACAATCAGTATACGAGCTTTACGCAGACCCGAACCTAATATTCAAACCCGGCTCCGTGTGGAAAGACGTTGTGTTGTGCCCCTCGAGAGCCAGCATTCAACAGGAGCTAAGAAATGCCATCCAGAAAATCGAAAAATATTAAGTAAATTTTTGTTGTGAAAACGGAAGAACTCGGAATGATTAAAGCTGTTTCATTACAAACTGTACTACAAATATTAATTTCAAAACGAACAGTCAAATTCAACTAGATCTGCATTTCTATCTCTCGAAAATAGAAAAACCAAACTGAAGAATTTACAAAATCTAACCCTAAAAACAAGCCGACTACTCATTTCTTCCCCTTCTTAACGGCAACCTTCTTAGCCGGAGACTTGATGGTCTTCGGCTTCTTCGCCTTGGCCACAACAACGGCCTTCTTTCCCGGCGACTTTAACGCCCCTTCTTTTGCCTTCGCCTTCGGCTTCTTGTCGGCAGCCTTACTGGATGCAGATTTCGGTTTCTTTGCAGCGGCGCTTGTGGTGGAAGCTTTCGGTTTCTTAACAGCGGCTTTGGTCGTCGCAGATACCGGCTTCTTGGCGGCGGCGGCGGTGGTGGTGGTGGTGGAGGGAGATTTAGGCGGGAGCTTGAAGGAGTTCTTGACTTTGACGAGCTTGCCGTTTGCAACAAGCTTCTTCAGTTGAACAAGCAACAGCTTCTTGAAGTTGTTAGGGAGATTATCCTTCTGCTTCTCTTCGATAAACTTCGCAATCGCTATCTGACTCGAACCGGTCCTCTCCTTCAACGCCGTTATCGCCTCGTTTATCATCTACACATTCCAAATCATCCCCATCAAGAACAGATCTAACCGCAAGCAAACGATCAATCAAACGAAAATTACCTCAGAGTAAGGAGGGTAGGCCCTGGGCTTCTTCGGCGCTGATGTCGTCTTCTTTGCCTTCGCTTTTCCTTCCTTTGACGCCTTCGCGGTAGCGGTAGCCATTGCAACTCCAAACGGATAGAGATTTAGATTTTTTTTTGTTATTTTGAAATGTTATTGGTGGAGGGAAGGAGATTTTTAGGGGTACTTAAAGGCAGGAAGACGGGCTGTGATTGGTGTAACTGGGCGTCACGCGGATCGTAATCTTCGGACGTTGGTTGAATATGGACCGTCGGATTAGGTCTCACCAAGATCGTGGTGCAGCCCCCATTGGCTCTTGTCGACGGTGGAGATGAAATGTTAGTGTTAAAAAGGACATTGAATTGAGGCAAGTTAAACGGTGAAAGTGTAAATTTGACTTAAAAGTTTGAATTTGTAAGACTTTTTGACCGCGGGCGGGTGATGGATTTGATTGTTTTTGGTTTAGATTAACTTAATAGACTTCGGATTTCTAACGAGTAAAGAAAGGCTTGGGCTTGAAACGATGCCAAAACCTCTTGTCATGTAACTTCCATTGTGTCGTTGCCGAGAAGTGATCCATGGCAGCCACTCATACGATATGGGAACCAAGATATTTGTCTCCAACAGGAGAAGCATTGTATACTGACATCTAATGGTGGTCCAAAAACTCCATCCAAAACAAATTGCACGAATGTTAAAAGGCTAAGTTGAGGGAATCAAGTCAATCACCAAAACCCTAAATATAAAATGTAGTTTTGCCCTCTAATTCGTGTTCATTTTTTAGAGCTCGCTTGAAGAATATTCATACATTCTTGGATCAAGAAAGATAGAATAATGTTGCTCGTGTGAAGAACCAAAATCACCCACAACATTGAGAATTGACAGAATTGAAATGAAGTTTAGTGTGAACAAACATATCACTTGTTTTCACAAGATACATATTGACGCCATTAAAAATTGAGGAAGATATGATCAATAATCAATGTAAACGGTTGATCAGAAAACAAGTTTCCAGAGCTGTGATTGATTGATTCAAGGTGTATATCTAGTAACCATACAACCAACTTGAAAGCATCTAGAACAAGAATACCTATTACCTTCCAAAATCAAACGGAATCAATAGCATGAGTACCTGAAAAATCATTCATTAATTTTAAAGATCAACAAAATCTCTCTCTCATTTCTTTCTCAACTCAGTTTTGTCACAAAATCTTTTTGAGTGTTGAATTATAAGGCCTTGGTTGAAGATTAGAGGGGATATAATATTTTTAAAAAAAAAAAAAGTAGGCCTTGGGGAGATCAAGACGAGTTTTTGTGGGAGAACACATAGGAAAGAGACGTTTATTTAAAAATAAATTAGGATTTAATAAGTATGTGAAGACTAGATAATAATATGAAAGAATTAATTTTAATTAGAATTTAAGAGGATGTGTTGACTAAAAAATATATTTTTGAATTTTTATAATCGGTGTAGAAACAAAACGTGTCACGCCTCAAAATCCTTTATATAGGAATTCTGGGGTGAAATATGTAATTTTAATATAAAAAAATTTAAATAAAGGATTTGCAAAAAAGATTTCATTTGCTTATCATAAGCTTTTATATCGTATTCAAAAACAAATACAGTTCGTAAAGTTTTATATGATCATCGTCAAATACAACTTAACATTTAAATATAATTCAATATACATAAATATGACTCAATAGCTCTCCCAAAATCCTCTATGTGAGTTCCAAAACATTACCAAACTCCTAACCTCGGGTACTTATGGAGAAAGGGATGAGTAACACAACCTAGTAAGAATTTCCACAAACACACAATTCTATAATATTACAAGTTAATGTATGCATCAAAATCACAATAACACATCCAACCGTTTCATTTTCACAATTACTCAATCATCAACCATTAACGTAAACCTCAATCAACAACCACACTCTTGTCATTTACCAATTTCTCAATCTAGTACTTTCCTTAGATTCTACGTACCAAGCCGGGTCCATCCCAGGCCTAACACCAGAATCTCATCTGTGCTTTTCTTGGATCCTGCATACACAGTTGGGTCCATCTAAGGCCTAGCACGAACATACTATCCATGCACCCCTTGGATCTCATGTAACAAGCTAAGCCAATCCAAGGTCCAATATGCATTTCCACTCATCACACTACCACTCACACACATAATTCTCATATCCACGTTGAGAATTCTCGTTACACAATCACACACATACCATCTGATTCCATTTTCATATCATATTCACGTACTAATTCATCCCAACATCACAAAAATCATAGTAAAGCAAACATGGAAATGAATAAAGCATCACAATCAAAGTATGTGAATCAAAACACTCAAAACCCATACTCATATTCAAGAAAAAACCCATACTCATATTCAAGAAAAACCCCAACTAAATTGGTAGAGAAGAGTGTAAAAGAGAAACCCCTACCTTGGATTGACAAATAGCAGCTCCCCTGACCTTTCTCTCTCTTACTCTTCTCCTTTTACTTCTCTTTCTCTCTTTCTCATGAAATTTATCTTCCTCCGAACCCTAAACTTAAGTGGGTTTATATAGAAATTGAAAAATGGGATACAAATGTCATTTTTGATATTTAAAATTCCGTGAATTCTCGGCGCCTAGGCTTAGCTTAATATATGCCTAGGTGTAGCTCAACATAGACTCTCTATCTCAAAGAATTTACGCTTCTAGAGACTTGGTGCCATGGCTTAGCTCTTCCTATGCCTAGGCATAGATTCTCTGCAGGGAGGAAATAAGTTCAAAATTTGGAAAAGTCATCAGCATGAAAGTCACAACGTTTTCTCTTAGCTTTCCAATGCCACCTAAATCACCTTATTTAGATATCAGATGAAGAAGCTATGTCTAAAATACCGAGAGGCGTTCCTGGAGAAAAACTCAAATCGGTTTGTTGAATTGCTTTTCCGTTTTCTACACATTTTGCCTTCTCTTTTGTTTGATTGATTTTTAACCCACACCCCCAACTAACATATCTTATATTAACATGTCAAATAGTCATTTAATTATATCATTCAAAATTTTTGAATATTACAAATGGGTGGTAAAAATAATTATTTTGATGCAAATAGTCCCACCCTACTCTTATATACTATTCATTTGGGAAAGAAAATTAAATTTAGTAAAATTTGTTAAAAATAGTACAAAGTAGCCTAGGTCAAATATTTTAAGAACATGACAATATATCATAGAATAAAAGTAAAATATATATATATATATATATATACATATATATATATATATTATTAATTTTTCAAAAAAATAATAAGACAATCATAATTATCTTTCTTGACTTAGTCAATTAATGAAAGATTAATTTTAGGTGAAATTATTTGCATCTAAAATGTTACTCAAAACACCAATTAATCAAAATTTTTATTTCTAAAACAAATCTTTAAACAAAATTATTTATAAGTACAAAACTTTTCGAATTATATATATATATATATAACTTGTCTATTTTGAACCCATCTGTTAATTTATACAGAGTACCCTCAATCCATGTTACCCCACTTACAGAAACCATGATCGTATAGAGACCAAAGCTCACTTCATGTTAATGGCAGATGAACCTGCCTGTGAAAAAACAAAAACAAAAAGCATATTCCTTTTCTTATCGCTCTAGTGCAGTACTTTTCTTTCGAAATCTATCATTTTCTTAAGCTATACCATCTATGAGATCATAATCTAAGAAAATAATGCTTCAGAAATTAACCTATGGACAATAAAAATAAGAAGGAAGAAAGAGAGAGGAATTTTGTTTGTGGATTAAATATTTAAAGGGTTTGTTGATATATTGGATGAACTTCTACTAGTTAAAGAGAAAAGAAATGTGGGTGTAATGACAAATTTATTGATGTTGCAAAAAATTACGAAGGGTGTATATAGTAAAAGTATAATTTTTAAATTTTAAATATGATGTATTGAATAAATGAGTGTTCAAAAGTAAATAAAAAATATTTTTCATAGCGGAAAGTTGATAACCAATCAACAATAAATGTTGTTCTATCTCCCAATAAGCATTAATAAGTGTACTCTTACATTATTGGATGAGTGTTAAAAATAAATAGATATAATAGTTATATTTTTGGAAAATTTTGAGAAATAATCAAAATTAAGGGTACAAGTTGAAAAATAACTAATTTTCTAATTTATATAATTTACCTAACTATTCATAACTTTTATGACAAAAATACTATCCCTGACTATTCGACAACTTTTTGGTGGCTGTTTGACACTTTTTAATGACTTTCTAGTAAGTTTCCGATGACTATCCAATAAGTTCAAAAAATATGTCCAGTGCATTTACTATTCACCGGTTG
>JANLJB010028870.1:0-12379 GCA_026212285.1 Bursera cuneata | reverse complement strand
ATCTTCTCACTTTATTTTATTATCATATATATATATATAGAGATATATATATATATATATATATATATACATCTTAACCTTTTTCTTTTTCTTTTTTTTTTTAGTAAAAAAGTTAAATTATTATTATTTTTTTATTGGTAAAAGCTTTTTGTTATATTATTATGAGCATCAAATATGGCATTCAATTGTAGATATAATATCTGAATAACAGCTAATATGCTTATTCTGAAAGAGATTTTATGGCTAATAATTAATAAAGCAATAATAATAATAATAAATAGATTAAATTTATCATGACAGACAACCGCCATTATTTATAATTATGATGCTTTTATTAATAATAATAATAATAATATCGGAATATGGTATCATAGTTACCAATGATTGAATTAGAAAAAAAAAATAAAATTTAATCAATTGAGTAAACGACGTAGTTTTGTAGTATGCAAATGCCCTCTACCACTACGTAGTAGTAGCTTCAGCTCGGAAAAGCTTCTTCTATTCCTGACTGTTAAATAAGAGAATAAATTGACACGACTTGCAAGTTGCAACGACTAGCATTGGAATTAATTGGTAAATTGATTTCCCGAGAAGTATTATTATTATTATTATTATTTTACTTGTAAATAGATTTGTTTGGATCTGTTCTGTCCATGTACAACTACAAACACATTCATGAAACCATATCGATGTATCTATATATATATATATATATATAGATATATATTACACTCAGAGAGAGAGAGCACACAGCCACAGACACAGACACAGACATAGTGGAGACGCGAGAGAGAGAGAGAAAATAAAGGAAATTTTTTTAAAGAAAGTACAGTGATAGATCATAGAAGCTAAAGATCTCTGCAACTGTTAACGGAAAAACACAGAGAAAGACAGAGTAAGCAAAAGAAAGCATGCACCAAAATCAGATTTTGTGTCTTTAAACACTCTTTCGCTGCAAAAGCATGTATGAGCAGCCCTCTTTATTATTATTATTATTATTATTTTCCTTGTCAGATCTTGGGTTTAGCTCTTCTTCATTGTTCCCTTTCCAAGATTAAACACACTTTATTGTTTCTGGGGTTTTTCTGTGTTAAGAGTCAAGGCAAAGTCCTGGAGAGAAAGAGAAGAATTTGATAGGGTATTAGGCTGAGTCTCATAAGATCATTTAAGGCACTGCCAATCTTGGAATTCTGAAGATTTTTCTTTTGTTTTGAGCTTTAATGAGGATACGAAAGATTCTAAGTTTGTAACTGATGAACAAAACGGGTGGCAATATATCCTGGATTCTTGCTCTAGAAGGTAAAACTAAACAAACTCTCAGTGTCTCTTTCCTTAGAAGGAGAGTTAAAGAGGGAAACTAAGTTGCAAGTGGTCACACATTTGTCAGGAATAGAGTGTATTGCCCTCCACTCTCTGTTATAAATCACAAAACAGTCCAAATAACGCACACTCAGATTCTTAGACTTCTAAGGTTCTTCGTATCATATACTTCTCTCTTTGAGTTTTGCTTTATTCAATATCATGTTTTTGATTTTGCGTCATTTCTATGTTTTACAGATCTATCTTTGCGTTTGGAGAAAAGTGAAGCAAATGTTATCCCAGAAACAAGCAGAGGAGGAAATGGTCTCGAGCTTTAACGAGACCGATCAGCTTGAAGAGAAAGAGGAAGATCATAAGGGAGAGGATCACTCAGCTTTTGGCCTCAAAAGTCTTCTTTGGCACGGTGGGTCTGTATATGATGCCTGGTTTAGCTGTGCTTCAAATCAGGTAAAACTTCTACAAAAGCCAACCTCATAATTTGGAAAGTTGAGCTGAAAAGAATTGCTTAAATTATCATTGTTTATATATTTTTCTTTTTGGTTGTTGCAGGTTGCGCAGGTTTTGTTGACTCTACCATACTCTTTCTCCCAACTGGGCATGCTATCAGGCATTATACTACAGATTTTTTATGGTATTCTAGGAAGCTGGACTGCTTATCTTATCAGTGTTCTATATGTTGAGTATCGAAGCAGAAAGGAGAAAGAGAATGTCAGCTTCAAGAACCATGTAATACAGGTTAGTTTTTCAAGAATAATCACCAAAACGTTTCATTAAAAAAATCAAATCATTTCGCTTTACCCAGTAGTGTTTTATAATTAACTTTCAGTGGTTTCTTTTCGTTGTTTTTCAAATCTGCAGTGGTTTGAAGTGCTAGATGGTCTACTGGGTCCGTACTGGAAAGCGGTTGGATTAGCCTTCAACTGTACTTTTCTCCTCTTTGGATCTGTCATTCAGCTTATAGCCTGTGCAAGGTCTTAAATTTTCTTCTCCATGTGTAATTTTATTTTATTTTTAGTTTAAAAGACGTGATGGGGTTTTGTTTCATCTACTGAGTTGTGATTTCTTACCGTGATTATAGTAATATATACTACATAAATGACAAATTGGACAAGAGGACATGGACTTATATCTTTGGAGCTTGTTGCGCCACCACTGTGTTCGTACCCTCATTTCATAACTACAGAATTTGGTCTTTCCTTGGCCTTGGTATGACCACCTACACTGCCTGGTATCTAACCATCGCAGCCCTTATTCATGGCCAGGTAGTTTAATTCAACGCTCCTGATGCTTTCCTGCTGTCTTCTTTGCTTTTCTGCCGTTGGATTTGACCCCTTTTTCTCTGCTTTATTGCAGGCTGATGGTGTGGTTCACTCGGGCCCAACTAAGTTGGTTTTGTACTTCACAGGCGCCACCAATATACTCTACACTTTTGGTGGACACGCTGTCACTGTGTAAGTAAAATTCTTCCTTTTTTTCCTGAAAATAAAATGTGAACAAAAGTCTCTAAGGGAAAATAAAACCTGTTTACTGATGGCTTTTACCATTGATGGGTTTGAGGAGTTATTTTTTTATTTCTTGACAATGATTCGTTAATGCATTGAAAATGGTTTCCATCTGAATACCGTGTGCCAACAGAATTGTTTTCTGAGGTTTGGCATATTTTGGTGCCTCACATTTTAGTCAATGTTATGGTTGATTTTGTGTTTACTGTTTTACGCTGGCTTAAAACAAAAGTCGTGGGTTAGGTAGCGTTAAATCTTTAGTTTAGATGCTTTTGACTGGTGGCTGGTAGTAGAAGTTTTGCTCAATATTCTACTCATCTAGAATGCCAAAATTACAGCTTATTTTCATGATTTTGGATGAATTTTTTTCATTGTAACTTCAGAGAGTACGCATTACATCTGCTACTTTAGCTGGAGATTTTCTCCTTTTTCAGAGGATTTGATTATGTTTCCTTGCTAAAAAGTGGCATCTATATGGCATGTCCCACATGTTCATTTTGGCGATGGATTTCTGACAGAAAATAAATAGTTGTGATAGAATGTTGACTGATCATTGATATGTGTTGAACTAAATTATTTATGTATATTTAATTTTACAGAGAAATTATGCATGCCATGTGGAAGCCTCAGAAATTCAAGTACATATATCTTCTTGCCACCCTCTATGTGTTCACTCTAACCATTCCATCAGCTGCTGCTGTTTACTGGGCCTTTGGCGACGAACTCCTCACTCATTCAAATGCCTTCTCACTGCTTCCACGCAGTGGATGGCGTGATGCTGCAGTTATCCTAATGCTAATTCACCAGGTTTGCACATAATGTCATAACAACAATGAATTTTTGTAACTATATGAATGCTGATTAAGCAACTAAATTGACAGGAAAAGTTAACTTTGGCTTATACATTTTGCAGTTTATAACATTTGGTTTTGCATGTACCCCATTATATTTTGTGTGGGAGAAAGTGGTGGGAATGCATGACACAAAGAGCATATGTTTGAGGGCACTTGCCCGATTGCCTGTGGTGATACCTATATGGTTCTTGGCCATTATATTTCCTTTCTTTGGCCCCATTAACTCCGCTGTGGGGGCTCTTTTGGTCAGCTTCACTGTCTACATCATCCCTGCTTTAGCCCATATGCTCACTTACAGATCAGCCTCTGCTCGACAGGTAAATGGTCCAATCTTTCCAACTCTTATCTTCAATTTCTACCTAGTATACATACATACTATCGTGCTAGCTTTGTGTAATGCCACATCGAAGTTGCTTCTCCATTAGTGTCAGCATCACTTTCTTGGCCATAATAGGAAAAACAGTTTGTTGATGAGCCTAGCTTTGTGGTAGCAGAAGAAAACTTTAGACGATGGGCACAACTCTAAACTTAAAGATAGGATTTAGCAGGCATTGGTGCCAAATTTTAAGCAGTTGGACATTGATTGGGGCTACCTAAGTCGATTGAACTTTTAATAAGTTGCTGTGTCATATAAAAGTACAACAAAAGCCTAAAAAAAGGTTCATGATTGGGAATATGGGATCACATGTTGTGTTATAAAATTAAGGCCCTCCTAGTCACTGTTAATGTAGCAATTGTTTTGATTATAAAACTGGGAATTTTGATTATTTCTCTACAAGGGTATATAAGTCTAATTGTTTTGTGGATATGGTTCCCGCCTCATGACGTAGCTTGGAGGTGACTTATACTCCCAATGTCATTGCAGTTCTAGGCCCACTGGTGAGTTAAATGCTTGAAATATGAAATTTATGAACCAAAGATGTGGTTGATGGCATCTCCTTTTCAGCCTGTTATATGCTATTTTCACAACTTATACTTGTAATACCAACATCTTAGAATTAGCTGGCAGGCTAACCTCCCTGTCTTATCATTTGTATTAACAAGATATTAATCCCTTACTATGATGGCGTCTAGAAAGAATAAAAATCAACAACTCCAGTCCTACTCTTACATCTGGGCACTCTTTGGCTATAACTAAGCTTCATAAAGATGTTATTCCAATAGCGCAAAAAAAAAAAAAAAAAAAAAAAAAAAAAAAAAGTTGAATNAAAAAAAAAAAAAAAAAAAAAAAAAAAAAAAAAAAGTGGAATTAACATGAAAGAAACCACTTACATAGTGCTAACTAAATATTTTTTTGTGTTTTTATGGCATGACATCTTTTACAAGTCTTACAACATATATTTTCTTCTGTAATTCTTATGTAAGCAGAATGCAGAAGAGAAGCTTCCCTTCTTTCTCCCCAGTTGGACGGCGATGTATGTGGTGAACACATTTATAGTGGTATGGGTACTAGTCGTTGGCTTCGGATTAGGGGGATGGGCTAGCATGACCAACTTCATCAGGCAAGTTGATACATTTGGGCTCTTTGCAAAATGCTACCAGTGCCCACCACCAGCTGCAGCAGTACATCACTGAGTATGCACCTAAACATTGTTGAACCTGAAAATCTTCCCTCATTCCCACCACCGCATTTTGACATTCTCTCTTGTATTATACGCGGAAAAGCATCAACATCTCCCTATTTGTCGTCTGTTGTATTTTCCCTCTTTTGTTCTTTGGTTCAACGTTTCTATAAAATAGTTGGTGATTGTGAATGTTTATATCCAATTTCGTATTCAAGCAAAATTTATATTCAAAACTCAAAAAGTAATGTAAGTGATAGTGGCTTGTGCTAGGATTACAATAAGTTAGACTTCAATTTGCCATCGATCATCTTGATCATAAGAAACTCAAATGGGCGATTGGGCATTGTGGATTTATGATCTTCGTCACATGGTTTACAGATTGGCTAGCTTCCTTTAGATCCTTTGCATGTGATTCCACATGAATCCAAAACATAAAATTACAATTAATAATCCAAATTGAGCCACCCCTTTGCCAACTCAATGTGGTTCAATTTTTATTTTATATGAATTCAGTACCCAATGGCTGTCCTGTTGTTAATTTTATCCCCTTGTAGTCAAATAAGGATGTATTATCACACTGAAACATTCAATAAGGATATAATAAGCAATTATATAGGATCCTCTAAGAGGATGACTCTAATTTGTCCAAAATGCAAAGCAAAGAAAGTGCTCTAATAGGGAACTTGGATAGAATACCTAACTCTTTGTCCCAATTAGGTCGTTTCAATCCTGTTTGCTTTTTCACATCTTTTGCACAACAAAGATAATGATAGAAACAACTTTACAAAAGGGATAATTGCAAAGTATTTTAAGGTAAAGCACTTTGTCAAGTTAAAAAAGAGAGTTTTAGCATCACACGTTTTCTTTTCGGCACTTCCTTCTTGTAAAGCAGGCAGTGTTTCCACTTATAAATTAACAAATTAAAGTGTATAAAGCTAGATCAGAGAAAAGTGACTTCCAATGTACCGTTTTTGGAGACATCAATGTCTATCTCATGCAATAACAGAAATGGCATTCATTCATTTTATTCGTAATCATATTTGTATAATTTAAATTTCAACATCGGCGTGGTTTATAACAGTGAATTTCCACCACTTGAAATTCTCTTTCTGTGACAGATAAGAGTCGAACGAACAAGGCTCTGAAAGTATGTCCTTCCAATTAGGGCCCCATCATGTTAATGTACGACCTAATATATTTTATTGCCTAATTAGCCTGACGATATGATTAGATTCTAACAATGATTAGATTGTTACCGTAACCCCTGAATTGTTTTGACATTAAATAATTAGTGGGCTTCTTTATACAATTCACAGAAGTAATTTAGAAATACGGATGGACCCCAATTGTAGCAACATTGTTCATTAAATTTTCGTACTTGGATACATACGCTCATCTTTACTAAAGCCAAAGCAAGTATAATTATATGCAGGGAGTAACAATGTGATTTGCTATAGACAAACCTTCGAAATTAATAATAAAGATACAAGCATGAAAAGTACTAGTACTTCTGTAGAAAAGTACTTTTGTATAAAAGTTCCAAGTAGCCATTAGCAAATAGTGAAGTTCATTAATTTGGAAGCAACAATTGTTTTTTAAGGCATACCTCAATTACAACGGGGCAAATGGCTCCATTGCTAGCTTAGCAAAGACACCATCAAACTTTGGCAAATCGTCCTCCAAAATTGCGGCTTCAATCAGCAAACTCTCCATTTTATCTTCCTCTCTCTTGGCCATTGCATGCAAGTTCAAAATCACGCTCTCAAGCCTACTTTTCTCCATTCTATGATTCTCAGCCTTGATCTTTAACCATTTTATCTCAGTTTTTTTTGACTTACGCTCCATCATAACATCGGTCAACTCCACCAATCTTTTCCTTAATGGAACTACATTGTACCCTACGCTCTGCAAGTCCTCCATCGTTTTCCACAGTTCTTTTGCCATGACCCAGAAATGATCCACATTTTGTAAAGAATTAATTTCTTTCAAGGTTTCTTCAAAAATTTGATCCCAAACAGTTACCAAGTTCTTTCTTGTTAGTTCAGAGCAGTTTCGAAGCTTATAAAAATGGGGGCTTTGAGGAATACCATTCAGGATTCGAGAAACTATTGTTAATGGTAAAGGCGAGTTTGACACTGGTACCTGATTCGATTCTCTTTTTGCCTTATTTTGCCCAACTTCATCAATCCGAAGAGAAGGACCCATAGAGGACATGTTTTCTTTCTCTGCCACGATATAAACAATTTCTTAAGCTGGCTTAAACAAAAGAAAGAATCCTTGGGGCTTAGGCAGAAAAGCAATCCACAAGAAACAATATACATCTCACCAGGGTTTGATTTTGTCTCCGATGATAATTCTACCAGTGATGAAGAATTAGAAGCTGGTCCAGGTGCAACATTTGCCAATGAATTGATTGGAGACGGAGTTGTACTTATGGCTACCGAGCTACTAAAATTAGAATTAGTATTCAACTGAATACCAAGTGGCCAGATTGCAGGAGCTTGCACTGAGACAGGGGCATCAGTCCCTGTCCCTTGCAGCTGTGAACCTGCACGACAGCATTGTTTAGTATTGAATTTTCTCCCTTTAATGAGAAAAATACTAAGAACGAAGAAATACGATATACTGTATACATGCATGCTTTAAATCAGCAGTAACAGTTGCCATCATACACTAGCTAGCTAGCTAGCATAATAATCTCCGAAGAGTATATATATATATAGGAAGTAGGAAGGTATACGTGTGTGTTTAGGAGATTAATTTAAGTAACTTACAAGAGTTTGACGCAGAACATCCAAAGAGGGAGGGCAGTGAACCTACTGTGGATGATCTTAAATCTGTTAAGTGCCAAGCAGAAGAAAAGCTGATGAGACTAGAATTAAATAGGCATACAGTACACTGCACGCTTCATATTAAGCAGTACAACCCTATTTACCATAAATATATTAATTAGCATTATTAGTAAAAGACTCTCTATATAGAGGAAAACATACGTGATTTTGTGTGAGAGAAAATAGGAACATTTACTGCAGGTGTTGAAGCAGCAATAGATCCAAAGGTGAAGGCCGTGGAAGCTGATCTCGAGTCTGTTGTCATGGGAGCTTAAACAGAAACGACGAAAGTAAATAATAAATCAGTGAAGAACTTTTTTCATGTCAAAGACACGAAGAGTGAACAAACGCTTACCAGGTGCTGAAGCAGAAGATGAAAGGGTGCCAAAGTGGGAGGGCAGTGAACCTACTGTGGATGATCTTGAATCTGTTTAGTGCCAAGCAGAACAAAGGCTGATGAGACTAGAATTAAATGGGCATACGGTACACTGCACGCTTCACATTAAGCAGAACAACACTATTTACCATAAATATATTAATTAGCATCATTAGTAAAAGACTCTATATAGAGGAAAACATACGTGATTGTGTGTGAGAGAGAATAGGAGAATTGACTGCAGGTGTTGAAGCAGCAATTGATCCAAAGGTGAAGGCCGTGGAAGCTGATCTCGAGTCTGTTGTCATGGGAGCTTAAACAGAAACGAGAAAAGTAAATAATAAATCAGTAAAGAACTTTTTTCATGTCAAAGACACAGAGAGTGAATAAACGCTTACCAGGTGCTGAAGCAAAAGATGGAAGGGTGCCGAAGCTCGTTGAGGGTCTTGAGTGTGTTGTCATACTCGCTGCAACACCACACGCTTTAAATTAGTATTAATTAGGTGCATTATGGAGGAAGTACGTAATATTAAATTATTAACTACGTGGGTACAATATTACATAGCTTTTCATGTCACAGAAAGAGACAGAGAGAGAGAGTATTAACACTTAATTACCAAGTGTTGAAGCAGGAGATGAAGATCCAAAGGTGGCGAAGCCCATGGAGGGTCTTGAGTCTGTGTTCATGGGTGATCACACAGGACAGAGGCTAATGAATAAGTACTGAGACGAGAATGGGCTTACTTTAATCTCGGAGAGGGAGAGAGAGAGAGAGAGTATATGTAAACTTACCAGGCTGTGAAGCAAAAGATGCGAAGGTGACGAAGCCTGTGGAGGGTTTTGAATCTGTTGCATAAGTGGCTAAACAGAAGAGGAAATGAGCAAGTAATGGCAGTAAGAATACTAGAAGTGATTATACAAATAATTTTGATTTCAAAAAGGGATAGAGTACATATAAAGACTTACTATGTGTTGAAGTAGAGAACAAAGCCGGCGTTGAAGTGGAAAGTATAGATGTTGAAGCACCTGATGAACTTGGTGATGAAGTAGAAACTCCAAAGGTGAATAAGCCCGAGGACGAGGAGGATCTTGAGTCTCTTGTCATGGGAGCTTAAACACGAGACGAGATTATATAAGACATATATACTGTAGTCATGTAGTACCACTCGCTTAATCTTCAAATCTATAACATTGATTTTGTCGTATAATTAATTATGTAGGTAAAATTTCATACAGTACAAAGTACAAACACTTACCTGGTTTTGACGGAGAAGATCCGAAGACGCTCACGGAGGTTCCCGAATCTGTTGTCATGGGTGCTTACAACAGGAAAGAGAGGCTAATGAGTGAATGAGAGAGGAACATATCTAGATTCTAGATTCTAAAGTTTGGAGGGGCCTAGGGTTGAAACTGGAATTATAGGGGGCTACTATGAACGAATTTTAGGATAAATTTTCAAAATTAGTTACAAGGTTTTGAAGCATACCGAAGCTGTAATTGCGTCCCAAGCAGAAGAGAGGCCGACGAGATCTAAGAATTTAAAGAGGTATACAGAATACTACATGCTCTAAAGCAATCATTCATTTAAAAAAAAAAAAAAAAACATGTGAGGAAACGTACAGGATTGTGTGCGTGAGAGTAGAAACATTTACCAGGCGTTGTAGCAAGAGCTCCCAAGGTCAAGCTCCAGGATTGCTTTGTTGGGGTTCCCGTAAGTGCTTAAACTGATTAACAGAGGCTAATCATAAGTTATGAGAGCAGAATAGACACCACCATGCACAAGGTCTAGGTATGTTGGAAGCATTGAGAACAACATATATAAATGGGTATTCCAGTATGAATTCTTACTTACTGGGAAAGTTGGCATTAGCAAAAGAATGGTGGGGTAATTTGCTTGCTGACCAAGGAAAATGAAAAGACTAAAGAGCCCCTCACTTCAGTGGTATCACTTTTTGTAAGGTGTACTTGCACTTAATACTTCCTCATGAAGGAACAACCATTTGCAACTTCTCATCGGAACAACAACCACCGTTACAGATAAAAGAGAGTTTTAATAATTTATAGACCCTTGAAGTCGTCCTTGACTTGACTTGTTGCACAAGATATAAACAGCCATTGGTGGCGTTGGTACATACATGCGCTATCCAACGGCTATGATCTTCCTCTGTTGGTCCCACAACTGCTCCTATCCATTGCAATCTCCTAGAGTTTACTGAAAAGTCGAAAGCCGAAAGTTGCATTCAGAAAGTTCTTTTACCTCTGGGAAATTAATGAGGGAGTCTCGCGAGAACTATGTATTCCCAGAGATTAGGATTTATTAATACAAATAATGTAATTAATAATTACATTCTGTACATTCGTGATGCATGTGTCAAAATTGTTGCAAGTAAACTTTTAAGGGTACATATAACTTTAGAACGAGAAGAATCACACGTGCAAGGCGGCGTAACGAAGATCTTACCGAGGGATAGCTTGCTTTTTGGCTGTTGGCTTTCCATGTTCATTCCAATAAACGGCCCACATTCTGAATCTGATTAAGCTTCTTTAATTTGTTAACAATGCACAATCCTTATAATTGACGAAAGTTAAGAATCATACGTTTAGAAATACGTAGGGACCCCAAATACGGCAACATTACTTGATGTAAATTTTGGGGGAATTTTATTGACCACCCCGTTAGATCTTCATAGAACATTTCACCCCCGATGTTCTGATAGTAATATCTAACACCCCCAGACTTGAAAAAACCATTTAAAACTTGACAGGTTAAGGCATTATGAGGACAAAGTGGGTTTTAATAGATGAAAAATAATAAATCAAAGTAAAATATTTGTATTAAGGTTCACAATAAAATTAGTTAAAAAAAATATCTTCTATGCGATTGGGTTCTCTATCGGTTCTTTCTTGTATCTATCCTTTTTTTTTTCCACCAGTTATCTTCTTCTCCCTAAGTAAAAGCCATTCTTTCCTCTCATCTCTTTAACATTAATTTAGATTCTTCCCCAATCAATAATTACTCACACTGTGATTAATCCACAAGTAACAAAAAATAACAATATATATCTCACCACGTCTGATTTTGTCTCAGATGATAACTCAACCAGTGATGAAGAATTAGGGGCCGCTTCTGGTGCATCATTTGCCAATAACTCGATTCCAGACGGGGTTGTACTTATGGCTACTGAGCTACTAAAATTAGACGTAGACAACTTAAACTGAAATGGGTTCGCAGGAGCTTGCAATGAGACGGGGGCATGAGTCGCTTGCAGGTGTGAACCTGCACGGTGGCGTTGTTTCATATAGCGTTTTCTAGCTCCTCCCTTCATGGCTGGAGCGTTTTCACGAGCTATCACGAAACGACAGAAGAAATAAAATATACTGTATACATATATACGTGCTTTAAAAGAGTAACACTTGCAATATTCTAGCTAGAATCATTATCTAAAGAATAGAGTATATATATAAATGTAGGAACATACGTTCGCGTTGAAGAGTAAAATTACTTACCAGTTTTTCAAGCATAATTTCCAATGGTGGAGGATACTGAAGCTGTTGAAATGACAACTCTGTGGTATGACTTTTTGGGTTGCACTACTACCACTTCACGAAGGAACCGCCATTTCCCACTTCTCATCGTAACGACAACTTTTAAATAGATTGTACGTAAAAGCAGTTCCGAGTTCCACCTTTTGTCTGTAGGATCTGACGGTTGTCTACATACAGAGAATGAAGAGTCAATAGTTAATTGATGCAATTGTCTTTGGGTTAGATTACGCTGTGCATACAGATATATACAGCCGTTGTAGAGTGTATCTCCCACAGCTACCAACGGCTGTGATCTTCTTCTGTTGGTCCAATACTTCTCCAATCCCTCGCAAATATTTGCTAATTTCCTCAAATATGGAAAGTCGAAAAAAACTCTTGGCCTTCT
>JANLJB010028869.1:0-12376 GCA_026212285.1 Bursera cuneata | reverse complement strand
CACTTATTGGATGTAACAGAGTTAACGGATCAAATCATTTGATCATCGATTTTCTTATTATATAATTAAGGGTTACTTGCCAATCATTGGGAGTAGACCAATAATTTACTTGCTTAATTTATTAATATTATTTAGTAAACCAGATTTTACTATTCTAGGAAAAGCGCTATCACGATTATTTTATTAAAATTATTTAGTAGATTATTTAAATTTATAAATACTATTTAGTAAATGAAATATATTTAGCAATTAAAATATATTTCATTTATTAAATAATTTTATTAAATTAAACAAGTAAATTTTAATAAATATATTAATAAAAATAAATAATTTTGACAAGTAAAATGATTTTATAATTATTTAGTAATTTTTTAAATTTATAAAAATTATTTAATTTATGAAATATATCTTTATTATTTTTATAAAATTTTATTATTTTTTAAATATTTTATATTATTTAATAAATAAAATATTGAAAATGTCTTTATAATATTAATTAGTTTCAAAGGATTATAAAAAATGAAGTCTTTATATTATTTTATAATCAAAAGATAAATTTGTTATTTCGAATATATCATAAGGGTGTTTATGATATTTATCATGAGTTTTTACTGTAGCACCATTAAAAATAACTAACGGTGGTACAGTATTGAGGAGTCTGTGTTAGTTTCAATTCAGTGGGATACTAGGTTAACTAAAAAATTTGTAGGGGGTTGAGAGTAAATATCCCCAACCAAAACTCACAACAGATGTTACATCCTATAATGTTAATATTTCAACAGCAAGAGTTACGTAGACGTGCTGGTTCCTGCCATTCCTATTGCTATCACCCTGGCCACTTTGTATAATCCAGTGAATGCGCCCTTGCCAATTCGCTTAACTGCAGTGGCTCTGTCAGTCGGCGTAACCGCAGTCTGGAATGGAATCAGGAAATTTTTAGTTTAAATTATTAATAAAAAATTCAAATTATCATTTTTATTTATTGATTATTATATCTAATAGTTGTTTAAGTAAAATTTTAAGATATTTATTTTTAATGAAGAAAATGAAAGAAATTTTATCTTAAAATAGTAATCATTAATAAAAATAAATTTAAAATATTTTATTCACAAATTATTAAAGTGATAACACATACAAACAAACACATACATGTGCTTACACACACACACACGTTTGCTCACACACACACACACAAGTGCTTACACACACACATTTGCTCACACACACACATGTGCTTACACACACACACACAAGTGCTTACACACACACATTTGCTCACACACACACACGTGCTTGCACGGCAATTTCTGACTTACGTGCACATTATTTGACCTAAATATTTTTTAAAAGCTCTCTCTATAAATATAACTTTTATGAGCCCAAGATTTTCATTAACACACAACTCCGCTTTAGTTTTTTAAGATGACTGGGCTGGCCCATGCAAATGAATATCCAGCGGTCGACTCATCGGCATCGATGGTGCGCCATATACCGGCCGAACCTTCATGGCTTCCTGATTCATACATGATGATGCCACAGTTGCTGAGTGGAAAGCCTGGAAGTTCATGTGCTGATTCTGCATATACAAGGCCAAGGCCAACAAGATCGCCTTTACATGTCCATCTGCCGTCTAATCAGGAGGCGTCAGCGTCAGCGTCTCTTCGAGGCAACCAAAACTCACAACAGATGGTACATCCTGTTATATTGATATTTCAACAGCAAGAGTTAGGTAGACATATGCTGGTTCTTGCCATTCCCATGGCTATCGCCCTGGTTGCTTTGTATAATCCAGTGAATGCTCCCTTGCCAATTCGTTTAACTGCAGTGGCTCTGTCAGTAGGCGTAGCCGCAATCTGGAATGGGATTTTGCTTCGCGAAACCTGTCTCAGAGCTTCCAAGTGGCTAGAGCTATTAGGAGTTGCCTTCATGTTCTTAGCGTTTTATGGTTTTATTGGCAGCGCTCTTCCAAATAAAACCCTAATTTGGATCCCAGCACTATGCTGGCTTCTCAACATGATACCCTTCGCCATAGCCTTTTGCTCTTATGGGAGGGATCATTTACCATTATAACTTCAACTAGTTTGTTATATATATTATCGTGAATACAGAAAATTTTAATCGGTTTATAATCAGCACTATATAACGTCTGGTTCGTTACTTGATAATGTAGTCAAACTTTTGAAACAATAAAGCTGTAGAAATAGAATGTCTTTGATTTATGACTTTACTAGTTTACATCATGTCGTCTGGCTTTAATCACAAAGACTACGAAAGCTTCATTAATGGTTGAGGTTATTTTTATTAAAAAAAAAATTCTAAGTCCATATTTCAATTAAAAAAAATTAAATTACTAAAAAATCTTCAAAAAATTATCTTAAAATCATTGCCTATTTAAGATTTTTAATTTTCTTCAAAACCACGAATCAACTCAATTTCCTATTCAATTTACTATGAAATTTTTTTTTTTTAATATATGTATATATAGAAATCTTCTATTTTAAATAGCACTAATACTCCTATTTATTATATAATTATAATTTCTTATATAATCTATTTTTTATATATCTTATAAAAGTCAATTTAAGATGTCAAGATTATCTAGATAAGCAAGGCCTAGTCAAAAAAGGCTGGTGGAGCATGAGAACAGCATGACCCACCAATATGAAATCGAACAATGTGAGCACGACACAAATACGAATAATATTATAGTACAAAACGAAATAAGGACTAGATTGAGTTGGACTTATAATTTTGACACGATGGTCATGCTGGCACAAAACACGACCAATCCATTTTATGAAAGAAATTTTATCTTAAAATAGTAATCATTAATAAAAATAATTTAAAATATTTTATTAAAGTGATATAAATTATTTAAAAGACAAGCGTGCTACTCTCTTTAATAAACATTTAAAATTCAAAAACAAAAAAAGGGATTAGCCGATTTGTACTGGGCTATGGCAGATTTGAGCACCGTTCTTGGCACAACACGATCCATTTGGGACATGCCCTTTAGACTCTGAAATGCCACAACAACAAGAACAACAATAATAATAAATAAAAATAAATAAATAAAATTCCTATAGACATGGTATGACACGAAATACTATTGATGTCAAACCCAACTCAACACTCCATGATAGGACGATACAGATCTTTTTATATGTTTTGTCAGGCCTTGACAATGGCCGTGCCAATATTAAGTTATATTATGATTAATGAATTATCAGGATAGTATTTATTATTGATTCATGTTTATTTTTTTAACTATAATTTTAGAATTATTTTGTCCTAATAATATTATTAATTCATTAACATAAGTTTGTTATTGGACAATAATGATATAGAAACTTCTACCAACTACAATTTCTGACTTTAACTTAAGTAGAACTACGTAATCATGTTTGAGGTTAGGAAACAAATTTTAAGCCTCGGAATTATTTATATATTTCTTGATTCCAGGATAGTACCTCATTGGCAATTATATTGATAGGCACGAGCTGATGAGTATTAATTAGTACAAAAATGTTATATAATTGTACATACATGAAAACAAAGCTTTTTATGAAAAGGGTTGTAAGTACCGACCTATCACACCAAGTTTTTCTGTAAGCATGCAAAGTGAGCAAGTGCTGACTCCATGATCGATCTTCTCCAAGTTTCATGATGATATCTAACCTTATCCAATCTGAAAAGGTGGATGTGTGTCGGATTAGTTTACACTAATTAAGCAGGTGGTTTCCATCCAAATTCAAGTTAATCGGCGGCCGATCGATGATGAGTCGTGATGAGTGTGACAAGACAACAACTAATTTAACGACTTTCCAAATCGTTTTGACTCGCCTTTTGACTACCATTGTATATGTTGAAATCGTACATCGTAATAAATTACTAATGGTCTTTATCTTATAAAATTTGGTTATCTTACAACTGCTGTAAATAACCTCATCTTACAAAAAGAAAGGTTCTCATCTCTACGATCTTTAAAGTACTGTCTACTGACTTTTACAAATCTAGTTGCTTATTACTATAAATCAGGCAGATGATGAATTGTTCATACCACTTGCTAGAAGTAATTAACTACGCAGTTATTTATGGAGCTAAAAATAACTTAGAAATTATAATTACGTAGTAATTACCACGACCATTTTAACTTTTAACCTATAAATTTAAACTTTTAGATGAGATAACTTTTTAATTTAGTATTAAAACCAAAACCATATAATATTCTATAGTCTTTGAATCTCTTCATACTGCTTACTAAATATTTGGGTGGGTTACTATAAATAAAGACATATTAGCCTTAAATCACTTATAAATATACCATTTTTATACATAATTGGATGTATTAAACTATAAATAACTTAAATACTATAATTGAAACTCTACATATAAATTTAAGTTTTTAGGTTAATTAATACTTCTTATATATATATATATGTGTGTGTGTATATGTAGAAAATATATTAATTTCTAGAAGTTTATAATTATATTCATTAAATAATATTTGTAATTGATGAAAACTTTGCATAAAAGATCTAGTTTGCTATTGTGCAATCCGTTCTACGATGTTAGCAAAATTATAAGAAATAGCCTAAGTTATGAAGGTCTTTTATAAAATAACCAACGCCATTAATTTATATAATTTATCTAACTATTCCTAGATGTTATGATGAAAATACTCTTCAACAATTGGAATACTATATCAAACCGTCAGACCATCGATCTGTTGACAGTCCGATGGTCTATATTTCAATTTGCAAATTTCGGCAAGTCTTGGGTTTTTCGACACAAATTCAAGCTTCACAACGCCAAAAATTCTAGCCACCACCAACAGGTTGTCTCCACCATGAGAGAACTTCCAGCCAAAGAAAGAAAGCAGCAACCCAGTAGCAACCCAAAATTCGCATAAATGTAGAATCCCCAAAATTGCATAACTCCAAATGCCCATTCCCATTACAACTCCAAATCCAATCAATCGCATAGGTTTGTTGCGCAAGCATCACAACTCTAAATACCCATTCACAAGCATCAGAATCGCATCTGGTTAGCTCAAAATTAAAATTGCATCACAACTTTAAATACCCATTTACAGCTCAATGTATAATTTATTGTTGGTTGGGTTTGAGAGAGTGGGGATTCCATCATCTTCTTCGTTGCCGGCTGGAATTCAGGTAGGTTTGGGTTTGAGAGGGAGTTGAAGGTAATGTGAGGGTATTTTTATTATAATAGTTAGGAGTGGACAAGCAAATTATATTAATTGATGAGATTTTTTATTTTTCAAATGAACCCAATATGTTACCCAATATGAGGGTATTTGTTTTGACTATTTCTTATAATTTCCCAATACGTTACCATTGTCACCGACGCGGAGCTGAGTTCATTTGTGCGTCAATAACTGTTAAATACATTAGTTTGAATCTATCAATTTTATGCTATATTTCATGGACTTAGATTACGTCGTGTGGGTGTGCTTCCCTGCAATGTTTGCTTGTCAACAAAGAAAGAACATTCTAAAATGAGAAAACATATTTATTCGGATAAAAGCAAAACATGGCGTTTCTCAATTGTTGTTCTAATAATATTATTAGAAAATAATCACATGAAATATTAAATTGGAATGATAATACGTACATAAAACGAAATTAGATAAACTGGTTGGTTTTTGTGCGCTTTTTACCTCGTAACCTTAGTCAATCGACCACCATTGACTGTATACTATACGTCGATCGTCACACATCACTGCCTAACAATTAATTTCAAAGAGATGACTAGACGCTGATAAGGCACTGTTTTGCTTCAGAAAGAGGGAACAAACAAACAAAAACAAAAAATTCTAGAAGATCTAACTCTTGGTGATGAACCATTACAAATAAGCTCACTAGCTCTGTGATCATCTCATCGTATTATTTTGCAGATTATATATCTTTTGAAACAGGGATCATGAGTGGGAACCGTTCGGGCATCCCTTTCTTTGAAAAATCATCATCGTCTCTTGGAGGAGATGATAATGAAATCCCCATCCCAGAAGCAAAACAACAAACTCCCCCAACTCAATGGCATTTTGCATCTAACTTTGATATAGAATATCAGATGAATACGGATACTGAATTCTCACCATATGCAGAACCCAAACTTGGTGCCCCCAACTTTTTGCAAAATTTTTCCATCATCAACTCCATATGCAAGGGAGATGACCGACTGGCTCATGCAAATGCAAGTAAAAGGGTCGACCCATCGGCAGTATCATCATCGTTTTCATCGTCTGCGACGTCAACATCGTTCTCAACATCATCATCAACCGTGGACGATGTCAAAGAAGCTTAGCCGCCATCCGACGTTCACGAAACCATGGTGGGATCTGGTTCAGCTCGCGTGAACCGGATCCCACCAAAGACTACACATCCAATTGTTAAGGTTTTCCGAGAGCAAGAATTAAGTGGTAAACTGCTAGTTCTTGCCATTCCGATGGTAATGGCCCTATGGGCTTTTGGTGATTCTGCGAATGCGCATATTCCAATTCCTGTCATTGCTGTGGCTCTAATGTTAGGAGCAGCTGCAATATGGGAGGGGATTTTGCTTCGTGAAACCTTTCATAGTATTTCCATTGGGCTAGAGTTCTTAGGAGCTGCCTTTATGTTATTGTCTTTCTATTTAGTTGAGGTTTGCATTCTACCAATATACTTAGTTTGGTTTCCAATTTTACTTTGGCTTGCCAACCTCACACCGTTTGTGATAGTTATTTGTTCCACAAAGAGGATTCCATAAATACGATGATCTACCATCGTAACTTCGATAGGCTGTCGTGTTCAACTGTTGATTCTCCTTCAGGTACTGGCCGAGCAACTAGCCTTGCTGGTGTAGTTATCTATTTTCTGTTGTTTTGATAAATTTATGTTGCGTATAATAGTGTACGATTCCATGAGAGATTTGTATGTCATTTGTTTTATTAGCTTTCAGTTTTAGATGTGTTGCACGATATCATGACCTCATGACTTGCCCTGATTGTGATAAAAATATACTGGATGAGATTTATGAGAAATATTGGGAAAATACGAACAGTTATTGGTAGGTTTTGGAACTATGATCAATAAGCCGGGAATTCTTCATGGGCTGGCTGGTGTAGATGAAATATCCATAAATAATTTGGTGTTAAAAATTATAAGCCTGAAGAAAGCTTGGGTTTCAGGTTTCAATGTTATGAATCAGTGCAACCATGAGCTATTCAGCTATCCCCTCTTTTCATCAACTGCAGAAGCCTCCCCCACCGTTATTTCCTACTTAGAAATTATAAATCATATATAATACCATTCAACTTCCTGTTTCTTTCTATTTAATTTATCCTATATTTAGACCTTTTTTTTTTCATTGATCTTAAGATTCAGTTTATACTTTGAATAGATATAGTAAAGGTTAGACGCTAAAGCATATCTTAGCAAAATAAATAAATAAATAATATTTATAATAAAGTAAAAATTAATGGTAGAATCACTTTTCTCAAATTATTAATTTTTCCCATTTAAATAAGAAATTAAAGCTTATTAAGAAAAAAGGTAGGGCCTATTTAAAATAACGCTTGAATTGATAAAAATAATGTTCTTTACTGATTAATTTGGTTGAAAATAAAAGCCTTCAAATAGATTTATTAGTTATTTATTTACTAAAAAATTAGTTTTCATTTAATTACCTTTATAAATATGTTTATCTGTGTTTTTTTTTAAAAAGTAATGCAAACACAATGTTACACAAAACGTACTATTTTATAACACACTCCAGTACATAGAATTAATGCAACGTAATGCTGCAAATCAAAACTACCCAAATATATGTATATGTCAGGGACATCCATAGAATACATAGTAAATCCATGAAAACATGATCGGTTGCATGATTCACGATTTGTCACCAAAAAACATGATCGGTTGTCGGGAACCAGAAACTGAGGACACCACCAGCTTCGTCTCGTCAAGGGGGACTTGTTCCGACCATCAGCGACGGCAACAGACGGCGTGAAGCAGCAAATCGATGAATGGGAGGCGTTGACTGTCGAGGCTTGTTACCGGTGATCCACACACCAAACTGACGATCGAAGGCCACCGTTGGAACAGCTCACCGAGAGGAGTTGTTTGCCATCAATGTCGGGGGCTGGAGACGCTAGATCGACCGGTGACAGTCGACATAGGCGAATATCTTCGGCCTGATTTATGACTGTTTCGACATCGGATGGGGAAACGGAGACCACCACAATGATCAACAGACCGAGACGGTTTCATCGCCACTGCCATGGCGACTAACTAGACAGGAATGCGAACGGTCACCGGAGACAGCAACTTCCGACGACCAGGGGTGTTTCTGTAGATTTTTTAAAAATGCTAACCACCTATGCAGTTTATATAGACTTTGGGTTCTAAGGGTCTTTCTATAATTTTTTAAACCTTCAACAATTGCGAATCCCGATCCCAAAGTCTCGGCATCTCATCGCCAACCCATTCTCATCCATTTCCTACTCAAGTGACCCTTAAAATATCACGGTTTGGCACTAAAGACGAAAAACCCACGAACCCACGTAAAATCATGTTTTAGTCTAAAATCTAGAAAACTCCCGAAAACCTCCGAATATTTAAATATACCACGTCATCACATCCGTGTCATCCCGTATATACAAAAAATATGTACTTTTATAATTTTTAACTTTGAAATCTTTCACTTATACCCCTAATTCACTGTTTCCGAAAATCCGGGTCGCTACACTAGTATTCACAATAAAAGCTTATGGGGAATTGTGTTGATCTAACCTAAGTTCTTAGCTTTTTGAACTTCTTCAACGGTGAGGTTACGTAACCTAGCAATAATATTTACCACAATGGTATCATATTCAGGACCTAAACCATCTAGAATATGCAAAATTAAATATGAATATGATATAGCACTTTCAATTGCAAATTGAATATTTGAGTATTCCTTCATCTTTAAGCAAAAGTCAAAGATGCTAGAAGAACCTTTTTTTGTTGATTGGAGTTGATGCTTGATATGCATGATCCTGGACTTTGATTATGCATAGAAGAGTTGTTCCTAAGTTGACCATACCTCTCTTAATGATGTGCATCTGACTACATGTCTAAACATAGATTCTGTTATGAAGGATAGAAGCCAACTAAATATGAACTTGTCATCCTCTTTCGTGCAAGATATTCTGGATTAATAGTAATCAACAAATGAGCAACATCTTGATCAGCTTGCATGTCTAATTGAGGAGATGGACATAGTTTATTGCCATCGATGTAGCCATCAAGATCAAATGCTCCTAGTGAAGGCAATATTTGCGATTGCCAATAGTCATAGTTGTCTTTAGTTAGTTTGATTGAAAGAGATGGAAGAGTGTTTAGCAAAAGCAGGTTAGCCGATGAGATAGGTATGAAGTTTACAGGATTCGTTGGCATGGAAGTCACTGGAATTCTTGGATTTCTTGAACTTCGCTGACCTTCCATTTCATTAGGCTCTGATACCATGTTGGAATATGTGATTAAACAGTGAATTGTTTGATTAATCAAAAATTGTTACAAGGTGGTCTTTTATATACAAATCTGTTGAATAATTGATTAATTAATTAATCAAGCATTAACTAACTAATTAATGATACTAGCAGAACAGTGCTAACAGTCTTCTTATGTGATTCCTATTTTACCCCTAATACACTTTACAACAATATCCCTATATTCATAAAAACTTCCTTAACATTCTCACATCAAGAAATGCCAACCTTCCATATAGCTCTCCAGGGAATGCTTCTCTCCCGTCCTCCCTTGCCTACCTCTCATCAATATACAGTTAGAGAAGGAAGGGTCTACTCTATTTCAAGTTCTTCTCAAACCAAGACTTGAAGAAATTCATAATCAATTGCAATGAAATATACAATAATTAATTAGTTTTGTTTAATTAATAATTTGTTTTCGTCTTCTTTATCTATATTGAAAAAATTAAAAACAAAAATAAGGGTTCATAAGATGATATAGAAGTATAAAAAATAAATTATTTTAATAATTAAATGATTCTAACAATAAATTGTCAGTAGAGATCACCCGGCCCTTCTCCTTTTGTTACAAACTTTAGGTACTAATAATTAGAAGTTTTTAAGTTCTGAACTCTATTCAGCACACCATTATTTTGCCTGCATTACTATACTCATATTCACAAACTGCATGCAATCATAAAAATATTACAACTTAAAGAGCTTAATTTTCCTATATATGACAGAAGACTTACCTCAACACAAAACCTTCGATGTCATGTACAGCCTAAAATACACCCCGTGCTTGCCAACAGTACTTGTAAACTCCCAATCGCTGTGTGGTCGCAGATAAAACAGCGAGAACGAGGTAACAATTTGCAGTCTCTTCTGAAACTTTTCACGGGGAGACATGCATTTTCATAACAGCACAGAAAGATACTTAAGTTTAGGCGGGGAGGAGCCAGAGCCAGTCCGCAAATGAGTCCTTTTAAATTTTTTAAAGGCCAGGGAAAACAATAATAACAAGGACAGGAAATCATATTGTTCTTTTTAAATTTGAAAATTGTTGGGTGGTTTAAGTCAACACGTTATAACATAGAATGAGCATTTTTCTATGTATAAAAACCCAACGGTCTGCAGGTTATTGGTCTTTTTAAATTCATTTTGCAGCGAGTAAAATTTGTTGACAACAATCCAAGTTGGAAAAAATAAATAGTTAAAATGAATTCATTCAATCTTATTCATTAATCTTTGAAGTAGGAATACGACCCGCTACCAAATCCCCACCTACCCAAAAATAATAAACTAATCATAATAACAAATAAGTTTTTTCTTCTAATCAATCCAATTTTCAAGAAATCCTAACATCAAATAACTGATTACTTATTATGTAGACTTATTCAGACAAACTTTTATTGAAAAATAATACTGATGTTTGATTCAGGCAAACTTTTATTGAAAAATAATACTGATGTTTGAGTTTGCAGTTAACTGGCTTAAGCTTTTAAGTGACAAATTTAACACATGTATCAGAGTCATTGACCTTCGAATATTATATTAATCCACTTATTAAACAAAAAAAGAAGTTTTGTAAGACCCAATTTATGTGCAAGAATATATGAGACCCTTATATATAAGGAGGCATATTGAAAGATAAAACTAATGTTAAGTCCAATACTACTAACTTAAGCTTTTATGAAAAAATTACAAACTTAACATTATATGAATAGTTTTACATATATAGAACATATACAACCAATTTAATATTGGTATTACTAATTTAATGCATCAGTTATAAATCAAGATTAAGCAAGAGATAAGGGATTGCTTTTGGGAATTTAAAATCAGATTGTTGAAAATCTAAAATATAACAAGAGAAAATGGTTGAATAATATATTTTGAATGGCTAATACTACTTCGCTTTCTAAATAACAATTATCCCAAATTTTATCTCAAATAATATGTATTATCATATCATTCATCAAATTATCCTATCCTTCGTATAATAAATAATCTCTGACATATCATTGGTACGAGATTTGAGATAATTATCCGAAAAGAGTAGTAATAATGTGTTTTGACTATTTAGGAAATAATTAATTGGCTTCTATTGCAATCGAGAACTATTAACTATAAAATAATTCCCTATAAGGGATCTATAGCTCTCATGAAGCTATTTATGTGAAGTAAAGTTATAAGAAATCCAAAGGATGAGGTGAAACCGGAATCCAACCGCCGCTACATATATGCGAGAAGAATATCATTTTATAGGAGGTTGATAAATTCATGGAAATTCTCTAAGCCATGATGAGGATCATGTTCATTAGAAGTAGGCCGGCCGGTGAAGTACTCTGATGAGGTCATCCCAACCTTCACATTCGAATTTATTTTGTAACCGTTGTTGAAATTAAATATAGCTGGCTTTCTTATCCAGAACATTAACATAATAATGGGCCTAATAATTAATGAATGTTCTCAATCCACGAGGTATAGCAGGAACTAAATTCCTCGACGATGTTTATCTACTGTATTGTGTTTTAATCATACGTAATTGTACAACTCCATATTGGTCTCCGATAAAATCTACCCCCAAGTCAAAGTTTATTGTGTTTTGATCATACAAAATTGTATAACTCCCTGTCTTGTCGCCAAAACCTATCTGTTCGTGTTTTGGTTACGTAATTGTCTTTAATCTTGCTGCACGGGACACTAATTTTGATTTTTTTTTTTCTGACATTTTCATGACCTCACGGTGTTTAATTATTAGCACAAACTAAAGGTGCTGATTTTTATTATTACTTTTAAAAAAGAAAAAATAAAAAAGCTCACTAAAAATACACATTACAAATTTATATATAAATTCACTGA
>JANLJB010028867.1:0-12373 GCA_026212285.1 Bursera cuneata | reverse complement strand
TATTGGACAACCCATCATGGGTGCCTAGCCCAAGTCCAACAGGTACCAAATGGAACATATTGAACTTGAATTTTTTTTTTGTCGTTTCTGCAAAAATTTATTTGAAGTATGATTTGGATACTAATGTAGAATGAAATAAACGACTTATTCGTCTTTCTACATGAAATTATTTTAATTTGCCTTGCCTCTAAATTCTAAGGAAAAATTTGCTTTTTATGTTGTTTTGTTAATAGAAGTTTACCCATTAGTAATCCATAATAACGATAAAAATATATATATATATTATTTAGATAATTCAATCTTATTTCACCACAAAAAAAAATTACTTTAACCTCTACTTGATTGAATTTTTATTCAAAGGAAAAAAAAAATTGTGGAGCTGAAATAGGGGTTTGGGATGGCCAACGAGCTTGCAAAGTTAAAAATGAAACAATGACTATGAAATACATAAGTTGTTAGCTCTAAACTAGAGGCAAAAAAGTGGTAAATTGAGATCAACTTAGGGGTTAAAGTTGGTATTATCTTTCTAATCAAGAGTGGTTCTTGAAGTATTATATTATCATTCCAAGTTTTGCAAAGAACAAAAGAAGGCTTCTGTAGCTACAAAAAGACGAAATAAGCAAAATTTCAATTCGAAAAATTAGCATAGCTTAATATAATATTTAATAATTCAATACATTACTTAACAACCATTTAACATAGCTTAATCGTAATCTCTCAAATACAAATATGGTTCGTAATAGTTTAATTTATTACTTGAAAAGTATTTAACAAAGTTTGACAATCTAAAATCTTGTTAGACGTTTGTCTAGTATTATCGAGCTATCTAATAAAACTGCTCTATAGTTGGAGACCTCATTTAAAAAATCGATGCTTTAGTAGGACAATAAAAAAAGTTAAATAGGATTAGAATTTTAAAAGGTACTAAAAAAATTAGGATTTGAATTTCTAAAAGGGCAAATAGTTGCTTTTTTCTGCCCAAATATTGAATGACAATTTCGAAGAAAACTTCACTAAGGCCTCTTTGGGTAATGTGAAAACATGGGCCCATTCAAATTGAACGGTCCACAGATAACTGGGCACGTCTAACTTCACTCCACTGCGTTCCACCGAACCAAAACAGCCCAGTCGAGCCCAGCCCAGAAGAAAATAGCCTTCGAATTCATTTCATTGCCTTGCTCCATTTGAAATGAAACATATATTGATTTTCCTTCTCTCAAATCATTCGGTGCTTCATTCTCTCTCATTTTCAGAAAAAGAGAAGAAACCTAATAAGATTCTGAAAAAATTCCTGATTCGGTCAGACCCCCTTGCCCCAAGCAAAGCAAAAGCAATTTAAAGAAAGGCGTAGGTTGTTTTCTTGGAATTTCGAATTGATGGACAACAAGGCCAAAACACCCAGCAACATGGAAGAAGAGAACCCTAACAACCCCAATGAGTTAATTCAAGAAACAGAAGCTGCGGATACAGGATCTCCTCAACAAGAACAACAACAGCCGTCCTCAAGAACAAGAACTCCTTTCACTAATCTGAGTCAGGTCGATGCTGACCTCGCGCTTGCGCGAGCGCTCCAGGAACAGGTCATCTCCCACTCCCTTTTCCTTTATTTTTAAAGAATTTTGATGGTTTAATTCATCCAAAGAAAAAAATTCTTTGATGGGTTTTGATTATTGCGTGTTGAGTGATTGTGGAGTAGGAAAGAGCGTATATGATGTTGAGGATGCATACTGATGGGAGTGATTATGGGAGTTGGGATGGTGGAAGCTATGTGCTTGATGAAGACGAAGACGAAGATTTTGGTAGTCATGATGATGATGACACTGATGCGGACCAGAATGAGAATGATGAGTATGAGGGCACTGATGATGATGAAGAAGATGATGAAGATGAAGATGCTTTTGATGTGCATGCTCATGATGAAGATGGGGAGGAGAACAACCCTAGTGTTGAATATGACCCGGATGTATATACAAGTGATGAAGCATACGCAAGAGCCCTGCAGGACGCTGAAGAAAGAAATATGGCTGCTAGATTTTTCGCCCTTGCCGGAATTAATGAGAGTAAGTCTTTATTCATTCCCAAACTGCTTTTTAAATCACAACCATAACATTATCCAACTTTAACTAACTAACTATCTGTCATTACAGGAGAAATTCAGGACCCAGAGGATCATATTCATACTGTTAACTCTCCGGTATTTCTTTCTTCCAATCTCTCTTTGTTTACCTTATCTTATACTCCCTTCCAGTTTATTCTTATTCTTCTTGACATAACTTATGTGCATCCACTCACTGTGTGGTCTTCTTTTGCTGATTAAGCCTTTGATGGCGAGGGGACATATGGTGTGATTTAACTTGTGTTTCCAATTTGTATATAGTGAAGAATTCTACTTCTTCTGAGGAAGTTGACTAGCTTATGATATAATCCCAAATATGTGGAATACGAGTAGCAATTTAGCTCAATAAGTAAGCTAGGGAGAGCTCTTGAATATGCTTAATATTCAGAATTTGCTGTTGTTTAAATTGTTTCTGCAAACCATGTTCTTCCTCACCTACCTTGTTTCTGTATTGGTAACCAAAACTTTTGTCAAGAGTTAGGGGATGGTTTTTAGTTTCCTTTACTAAGCATTTTAAGGTCAACATAATGTTTGAGAGTTATAAACTTCTTTTGTATTATATGCTTTCTTCTCAATATCTTTATCTGTAGTCAATTCACATTTTACTACTTCATTGAACTGTTGGCTTTTCCAAGGCGTCACACTGAGATTTTTCTTTCTTGATGTCAGCAGTTGAGTTAAATTAAGGCCTACTGAGAGTGATGATTTTGCAGTCAATCCATATCTGTTTTCTATATCTTGAGTCCCCATGGTCAATTCTGTTTTGTCAAATTTTTCTTATATTAGACATTGCTGGTTTTATTGCTATTACTGAAGTCATGAAATTAAATTGAATCTCCTTCATTCATTTTTGCTATGATAGTTATCTATCTCTGTTAAAACAATTGTGTTATGAACCTAGATCTTTTTGTTGTGATGGCTCGGAGGTCTTTCTTTTACTTAGGTTTTCCTAACTAATTAGTAACTGGAATTTAGTTGGTTGCAACATTTATAGTCTATTGGATGCTAGAATACAAAGCAATGAGTAGTTTAGCCACTTCGTCAGATGGTTGGATGTAAATTTGTTTATAATGAGTTTCTAATTATATTTTGGCTTCAATTACATCTGATAATCAACTGGTATGATATTCGATACTCATAATGATCAAGAAACATTCAGTCAGCTGTGTAGTTGCTGAAAGATGGTTCCATAAGAAATTAGAACTGGATTCTCGATGACTTTAGTTTTTATGTGTTGTTTGTGTCATTTTGTAAATTAAATAGAAATAGAGCACAAAAAGTGTTTGCTTCTAGATGGGGGACACTTAATAAATCAGTTTTATTTTAGGCAGTTTTTGGATTTTGATTTATATTTTTTTTTTATTAAATTATAATTTTTAAGTTGTTTTTTTAGGGTTTTGGGCACTATAAAAAGGGGCCTTCATCATTGTGTTGGACAAACTAGAATTTGAAGATTAGAGAATTGTATTGGCAGCCTATGTTTGGCTAATTCGCCCTCTTCTTGGCTTTTCTTCTTTCTTGGCTTTAATTTCAACCGGACAAACACACAACTGCTTAGTTTGTGGTTGGGCGAATGAAGCAGCATGTCATAATTTTTAGCTTCAAGGGGTCGAGTTTTGTCCCGCCCTGGGAGAGTTGATAGGGGACTCTTAATAAATCAGTTTTATTTTAGGCAGTTTTGGGATTTTGATTTATATTATGATTTTTTATTAAATTATAATTTTCCTATTTAATGTTTATTTGCCTAGTTTTTTAAGGGTTTTGTCCACTATAAAAAGGGGCCTTCATCATTTTGTTGGATAGACTAGAATTTGGAGAATAAAGAAATGTATTGGCAGCCTATGTTTGGCTAATTCCCCCTCTTCTTGGTTTTTCTCTTCCCTTCTTCTGGGCTTTTCTTCTTTCTTGGCTTTAATTTCTACCAAAATCCCTAATTCCCCACTATTTCCCGCATCACTACTGCTACCTCTTCAAGGCATGGACCTTGGTGATTTAGTTCACATGAATTTAGTTTCTCATAAGATCTTATTTGGGCCATGAATCCCATAATAATTTGTAGTGATGCCTGTATTATTCTTCTTGTTTCACTTGTTACCCAAACTTTCGAATGATAAATAAAATTCATTGCTAAATAAGCTTGCAAACATTCTCTTTATATAAATATGGGATTGCAAATACTACAAATGCCCCTGGAAACTTCTACCATAGAAAGGATGATATTAATTCTTTTTTTTTTTTTTTAAGTTCTTTTAGGGTTAGAAAAAGCTGCTTTATCATTTCCAAATTTTGTTTCGGTGGGCAAATATTTTCATTATTCTTGTTTGTCCTCAAGCTATCAAAAATCTGTTAGACTATTTAGTTCTATCATAATTAATTTTGTTTTACATTTGTTCGTATGATGCGCTATGGCACTTGCAGGATACCTGGGAGGAGGTTGATCCAGATGAACTTTCGTACGAGGTTAGCTTGACTTTTGAGAAAACTGTGCTTTCTGGGAAGCTTCATTTTGATTGTGCCTCTTATTGTGTGATTTAACAATCTCAGGAGTTGCTTGCATTGGGTGAAGTGATTGGAACTGAGAGCAGAGGTCTTTCAACTGATATTCTTGCTTCCTTACCAACAATAAGTTACAAGACAGGAAGCAGTCAGAATGGAAGCAATGATTCGTGAGTACAAGTGGCTTAAGTTCTTATGTTTAACTGAAGCTAATCTGATATTAAGTTTGCTTGCTTGTATTAGATGTGTCATTTGTCGTCTGGACTATGAGGATGCTGAGACCTTGACTTTGCTTCCTTGCAAGCATTCATACCATTCTGAGTGCATAAACAATTGGTTGAAAATAAACAAGGTAAACATACATTTGCATTTCCTCCGGTTATAAATGTTGTGTAATGTTATTTTTCTGTGTAATCTTCTATTTTTGCTTTAATGTTCTCTATGAAATCATACTTGGGAGATTTACTGTGGTTTGAAATTAATTCTTTACTGTTCAAATGGACCCATTAAAACCCATACATTTGTTGTGATTCATGTTGTTTCTGTTATTGCAATTTCCTCCTGCTTTAATCTTCTGCGACTCAATGCATGGGTGCTTCTGAACACCTGGAGTTCCATAGAACTAAAGTCTGCAAGTTTTCATGCAAGAATAGCCTCACAATTACACCATTTTTATCGTGCCTTTAATGCAAAAGCTGTGGTATTGGCTGCTGTTTTCATTTTTATTTTTGTCTTAAGACATTTTCTCCCTGTTCTTTTATGACACTTTTTTTTTTTAAATTTCTATTTTTCTTTTTATTATTATTTTGCATCTTTATCTGCTGTCTCAAACTTACAGTAACTGCCTATCATCTTGAAATAACAGATAGGTTGAATAATAAGCAATCAAAAATAATGTATGAGCATGTCAGCTAGTTAACTAGTGAGGTTTCTTGTAGTTATGCAGGTCTTGGAATCAAATTCGTTCATGCTAGGGTTGGTTAAAATCACATATTGTTATTTGTTTGTTTCATGATCACCGAGAGTGCGATTATGTGGAATATTGTTTACATACTAAGAGTTGTTTTGGGCAGTCTGATGAATTATTTTCTTGTTGTTCAAATCACCGTGATATTGGTGTTTTGCACTTGGATGTCCTTTTTATAAACTTGATCATGTCATTATATTAATCTGAATTGATAATTTTTCCTACTAAAATTGTTAAATCACATAAGGGTAGCTGCAAACTTTCTAAAAAGTTATACAATTCTTGCATTATGAACATGGAAGCTATTCTTTCCTCTTGGTCGTTATTTGGTTGACCTGCTTTTTATAAAATACAATCAATTTCCCAATAAAAACACTCATTTCCGGTGATGCAAGGCTGCAAAAGATTTTTGAGATATTAGTTAGGTTGAAATAAAAAATAATTGGTTTTAGATTATTCTTGGTCAGTGTTATTGGTTCTCATGAAATAGTTTGGAGGTCACAAGTTTGGAACGTGATTTACATTTTATTTTCTGTAGTGATCTTAAAATTTAGCATTCTAGAATTTGATCAACTCTTCAGGCTTTCTGACCCAAGTAGACACACATAAAGAATACTTTTAATACAGTTGAAAAGGGTTATAAAAGCTTATGAGATTGTGAAATAAAGCACTGGTTTGGTTTACATCAATATGGTATTTCATCGGTTTGTTCTGATGATCTGATGACTGTTTCGGAATTGCAGGTCTGTCCTGTTTGCAGCGCTGAGGTTTCCACATCTGGAAACATTTAATATTTTATTTATGAAATCATCCTCATGCAAACTACAAGACAAAGAAAGTTATGCACAAGGTGACATAGAATGATAAGCATAGTGCTTGTTAATTATGCACACTGGTGTGGTTCCTGGTGGGGAAAAAACATCTTCTTGTATACATTCTTCTTCATATGAAATATTAATACTCACCCTTGAAACCAGTATACTATCTCTATATGGCCATCTTTTGCAATGACAGACAATGCTTTCTGTTATTAGAAGTTTGAAATATAATTTTGGATTGAATATTCGAATTATATACTTTAATCTTCAGACATATACTATCAAAATTTGTTATTAGTAGATTACTTGTATGAAAAGGTAAACAAAGTCTTTCTTGTGCCATTAACTTTACTTTTTGTATGCCGTGCAGGCTTTGCATAAAGAAGATTAAGTACTATGTAAAAGATGTTGGAAACTTGTAGGAAAAGGAAGGTTGTGAAACAAGCACAAGCATGCCCTTAATTATCTAAATAAATCCCTAGACTTATCCTACTATACACTTCCTAGTCTAGGTTAAAGGTAAGATGATTAACGCCATGGCTGAATGAATTTTTACAATTTAATACAGTTGTTTAATTTGATGTACAAATGAATTGATGCGACAACTCCATGATGTTTATTTGAGAAAATTGGTATTCGGAGTCTTTTGGCTTGGAAAATGTTAACGAGGCGAGGACTAATCCGTCTTCTTGATAAATTCAAATCGATAGATTGGTTCAAACAAATCCATGGTTTGCTGATCACTCTTAGCCTCTCCCAACAAGAGCCTTTTGTATCAAAAACCCTGTCTTTCGCTGCACTCTCAGATTCAGGTAACGTTGATTACTCATGCAAACTCTTGTTCCATCTATCCAACCCTACAATCTTCGAGTGGAATACTGTTATAAGAGGTTATTCCAAGAGCAAAAACCCCAACAAATCCATCTCTCTTTTTGTTCAAATGTTGCGACTTGGAATCTACCCTGATCATTTCACCTACCCATTTGTTGCTAAGGCCTCTGCTAGAATTGCAAAGCGAGAGCTTGCTGTGGCCATTCATGCGCACGTTGCAAAAACCGGCTATCACTCTGATCGCTTCATTTCCAATTCCTTTATTCATCTGTACGCTTCCTGTGGTGATATAACCTACGCTCGCAACATGTTTGACGGAATGCTTATGAAGAACTTGGTTTCTTGGAATTCCATGTTGGATGGGTATGCCAAGTGTGGGGAAATGGAGATGGCAAGACATGTGTTTGAGTTTATGCCAGAGAAGAATGTTGTTTCCTGGAGCTCTTTGATTGATGGGTATGTTAAGAGTGGGGACTATAAGGAGGCTATGGCCGTTTTTGAGGGAATGATATCTGTTGGTCCCAATGCCAATGAGGTGACTATGGTCAGTGTATTACGTGCCTGTGCCCATTTAGGTGCTCTTCATCAAGGGAGAATGATTCATCACTATATAATTGATCAGGTATTGCCATTGACTTTGGTTTTGCGAACTTCTCTTGTTGACATGTATGCCAAGTGTGGGGCGATAGAGGATGCGTTATTTGTATTTCGTGGGGTTCAAATGGATCACACCGATGTTTTAATATGGAATGCCATGGTTGGAGGGCTTGCTATGCATGGATTAGTTAAAGAGTCACTTCAATTGTTTAGAGAAATGCAACTGGTTGGGATCTCCCCGGATGAGATCACTTTCTTGTGCTTGTTGAGTGCTTGTGCCCATGGAGGATTAGTAATAGAAGCTTGGTATTTCTTCTCCTGTCTTGGTAAACGTGGCATGACACCTAAGAGCGAGCATTATGCTTGCATGGTCGATGTTCTGTCACGTGCAGGTCAGGTAGAAGAGGCATATAAATTTGTGTGTCAAATTCCTGTGGAGCCAACAGCTTCAATGTTGGGTGCTTTGCTTACTGGATGTATGAACCATGGTAAACTACATCTTGCAGAAATAGTTGGAAAGAAGCTTATTGAGTTGGATCCGGATAATGATGGTAGATATGTTGGATTATCAAATGTTTATGCAGTTTTCAGACGCTGGGACGATGCAAGTACAATGCGGGAAGTCATGGAGATGAGAGGGGTGAAGAAGTATCCTGGTTGTAGTTTTGTAGAGATTTTTGGAAATCTCCATAGATTCATAGCCCATGATAAAACTCATCTCAAGTCCCCAGAAATTTACAAAATGCTAAATTTTATTGCAGGACAAATGAAACTTCATGTCGATTTTGAAAATCAAGAACGCTTTCTGTGTAATATGGAAGGAGTTTGAGTTGCTTAAATCTCAATTGGAGTTCAGATAACTCCCACCCCGAGGTCTTTTTCCGCGATTATATCCGAGTGAAAAATTATAGTGTTTGAAGAAGTTGATAGATACGTTGTTAAACTAGATAAGGCTAAAAGAAATGCTCCAGATGACATCCAGTTATGTGCTTGTTTTATACTCCAGTGGAACACATTCACTTGAGTTAATTGATACTCATCATATTAGGGATTCTCGGAGATTAAACAAATATATCTCTATTTCAAAAACCATAAAGAAATAATTAACAAAAGAGTTCACTACCATCTAATTGTTATATCAAAACAAATGACTTGGAACATCTTCAAACGTATTCAGTCATACCACAAGAGATAACACAATATTGCTTGAAGTCATAGTAAAGCAAACACCGAGGAGTTATATATATTAGAAGCACACATAACTAGTTGAAATCGTAACTTCTAACACCATTACTCACTGCATTAATGACCAAAATATATATGTAATTAGGTAACATTCAGCAGGAAGTCTTGATAAGATAACCTGCTAATTCCTCCTTTTTCACTCAAGAAAACCCTTTTGGAAATCCTTCTCTGCACAAGTTGTAACCACAGACTTGTCAAAGAAATAATAATAATAATAAAAGGTTGAAAAGATGTAGTCAGATAGACTAATAATTGACTGAAATTAACTGATGAAGAAGACGATCGGTTGAATTGCTCTATTGTCGATGTGATGTTTAGAAACAAGAATTTATGAGTTCCTTAAGCTAGTTTACCTTGGTCACATTGATTACTGCTACATATATTTTTAACCATATTGGGTGCATGATCTTGCAAAACCTCTTAAAATTAATGATGGCTTATAAAGTAGGTGCCTTGTGCCATGATCGAGTAATTTCCAACAAGAAAGTTTTAATTGATTAAAAAATAAAATAATTAATTCATTTGACTACAAATTCATATATAATGGACTAGAATAACGGAAGATAATTAAGTTCAATTCATATATAGGTTGACTGGTCATGAAGCCTAGAAAATCAATCCAAAAGCTTGCAGTTAAAAATTATGCATATAATTAACAAACAAAATTTCTCATTCTAGACATTTAAAACGTGTGCTTTTACAATTTTATGACATTTCTGTTTTAATAAACATATATGACACAGTAATAGATTTTGTTGATGTTCAAAGCACAAGGTAATTAAGTAAATGATTGTGAAAGTAGTTACATTTTGATACCTTAACAGCCACCTGTTCTAGAGATTAGAATCCTCAAGGTTGGGTTGGGCAAGCTGAAGATGATATGGGTGGATTTGTGGAGGTATGGTTGCCAACTGAAGCACGCTACTGGGTTGTTCTCCGCAGAATTGAAAATGATCCAAGAGTTGATGATGCTCCTCCGGCTTTGCCTCCATGGCTGCTTGATGATACTCTAATGCCACCCGATGCTCCTGAATCTGAATAACCAACTCAATTTAATATATATATATATATATATGTTGAATCTCCATTTCATTTATATATTAACTGACTTCCTTTACTCACCCATCGGTACATGTTGCTGTTCTCCTCCTCCAACATTCTCTCCTAAAAGCCAAGTAACATCAAGCTCTTAAAATACCTAGCATTAACATTGTACTCGTTTGAGACGCATATGTTTATCATCTTACCTTCCTATTTAGATTGTCTAGCTGCTGTTGCAGTAGCTCATTCTGCTCGTACATCCAAAAACAAATATATATAATTAAAATATATATATTTGCAAAAAAAAATTTAAAAAAGCAGATAATATGAATATGTGGGCAAATTTACGTATACCTTTCGTTGTCGGACCTTGTCAACTGAGCGTTCAATTTGTTGTTCAAGTAGATCCAGATCTTGAACTGGTATAGAGCTCATGTCCTCACCAGTGTAGCGCCTCATAGTTTGTTGAAGACGGCGGGTTTCTTTCCTCAGCACTGCTAATTCATTGAATAATTGTTCCTGCAAACAATTAATTGATAATATCAAACGCATGCATGCATGCTTCGATCCTTTAAAGATAACATGACATTAATTGTTAGTCCTACGTACCCGACTATCTTGGTCAGGAATATGAATCCCTGTAACCTTCTGCCGCCTTTCAATGATTTGCTCCATCCTGTGAGTGATAATTCAAACAATCAAAAGATAGTAGTTGCCAAACCATTTGGTCCCAAGAAGATGGAAAAATGTTTAGCTCATTCATAATTTAATTTATTAACTTCAATATATTAAAACCAGAAAATAATCATTGTATTGATCTTCTGTAAAAGATGTGCAAGATAAACTTAACGAGAACTAATTATAATATATATATATATATATATATATACTCCACCTGCAGCTAGCAGTAATTATACATTATCCTTACAAAATGGAATAAATTAAATTAAATATAGGAATAAAAGAGTCAATTATGATTAAGAGGTTCAAAGTTATATATAAATATCACATTTCTTTAATTACTTTATAAAAATAACTTGGGTTTGAATGTCATGATCATCAGTAGAGCAGCACATAATTAAAAATATTGATGAAAGTCGGTCAAATTGTCTTTTGCAACAGTTTAATTAGAACTGAAAATGATAGCTGCTTTAAGAAAAAAAAGAAACATGCTGAGAAACCCTAATTAATTTTGTCAGAGGCGTGTAATGAAAGAGCCGGTCAAGACACTCAATTGGGTCAAAAAGATATGCGAAAGAGAGCATGCATGTATGTAATATACATGAAATGAAGTGAAAAATTAAACTAGTAAGAGATCATGCGTGATGAGCAGAAAACATCAGCCGGGACGGGGGAGCAAATTTAATCTTTCAATAATAACATTGCATGTCATGGCATGCCTAAGAATCGCAGAAGATATCATATACAGCAAGATTATTCATGAATTTGTAAAAGTTAATGTAGAGGATAATTAATTTATTAACCTGAAAGGCTCAGTGCAGTACTGGCACATCTTTCCGGTGCTTGAGAAGATGATGAGTCCAATCTGTGCATCACAGAGCACTGAAAGCTCATGAGTCTTCTTCAAAAGGCCTGCACGTCGCTTGGAGAAGGTGACCTGCCTAGTGGTCGGGTTCTCAATCCTCTTGATCGCTATCTTTCCACGTCCCATAACTCTCTATATATCCCAGTGCTAGTAGCTTGCTTCCTTAATCTTGTCTATCTAAAGAAATTACTATTGAAAGGCCAAATTAAAATTAGACTAATTGAAAATTATTTAAAATACATTTTTATATATAAAGATAAATAAGTTTAAAGCAAAGTAATGACATGATGATCTGAAACGTAATAGTAATTAAGAATTTACTTATTATGATATATATATATAAGTTCATAAATTAAGCAGGAGGGTGGAGAAGGAGAGAAGGATTCATTTACCAGATGATCTTTCTCCTCTTTGCTTGTAAAGTTGAAGAAAGCTTGCAGTAAACGTGTATACATATATATATATATATATATATATATGAAGAGTTGATGCAGACTACCAGCTTGCCCTTTCTTTACACTTATAGCCCACCCAGTTTAGAAAAACTACCAAAATGCACCAAACCCCAACTTAATTTACAACCTTCGAATGTGTACAAACGAGAGAAATATTACAGGAAAATCTGATATTTAAATTAAGGGTCAGGCTATTGGGACTTAATTCTAAACTTAATTTTAGACACCGGTTATTAACCCTTGATATATAATTGATCTAAC
>JANLJB010028865.1:0-12368 GCA_026212285.1 Bursera cuneata | reverse complement strand
TATCTGATAAATTGATGTTATTTTTGTGTATATTATGTAAACTATTTTATTATTGTATAATATAAATATTTGATAAATTCTAAAAATATTACATGTGTAAATTATGTAAATAATTTTATTTATTTTATAATATAAAAATAAAAAGAAATTCTGAAAATGCTGCAGAAAGGATACAAACTCGTCACGCTGCAACTTCTCCACCAGGCCATGAGGCTCTTTGCGCATAAATTGTAAAAAGCTTTATTTATTGTATCAGTAACCCGACCAACCCAATTATTGACCCGAACCCGATGACGAACCGACCCGTCGGGTTTATGCAAAAATAAATCTATCGGGTTCGGGCAGGTAGTCGGGTTGGACCAAACCCGACCCGACCCATCGGGTGCCCACCCCTAATCGGAATATGCAATCTTAAGCTATCATTGAACTTCTTAGGATCAAAATATGGAGGTTATTGATGTCCAATTCAAACGCCATAATAAAAACTTTCTCATTCAAAATACATAATACCATCCAATTGTTGCAATCAAGAGTCACCTTCTGAAATCTGTTGTAGTCGTAGCTGCTAAGTTAATTTATGGTTTGGCATGGCATGCGTGCTGGCTGGCCCAAGTTATTAATGTCCAATTCATATGTGATAACTCTCAAGTAACATAAATGAATCGACTGTGGCTATGTCAAAATATCAGTCTTAACATTCAGTTGCTTCTCCTGGATACGTGACCGTAAAGGGAATTATTTCATTAATATGTAAACCATGTTGACAATTTCTCATAGTATTTAGTTTATCCTTATTTTTATTTTTTTTTTCAATCTTCGCACAATCATATTGGCGTCTGTGAAAAACAAACAAGTACATACAAAAAGAAATCAATTTAAGGAAAATAGCATTAGAGGAGATGGAAAGAGGTATAGTGGTGTTATACTGTTCTACTGCAATACAGAGGAGTTTCATTCTAAAATCAGATAAGAGCTAGTAAAGGAAAAGAAAGGGAAAAGTTGAAAAAAGAAATGTGAACAAGGTGAAGGATAAGGAGAAAGAGTGGGAAAACGCACTGAAAACACAGGGCCACCAATCTTAAACAACTGTAAAAAGTACGAGTAAAAGACAAGTTTGAAAATGGCAGTGGCAGTCAAGTACCATAAAATTAAAGGATGGAATGTCCATCAGATCCCACTTCAGTTCAATCATATTACCTTGAGCAGGGCAGATGGGATCATTGGACCGACTAGCATGATTCTTTGTGATAATAAAGGTCTTGTAATTACCACCTTACTTGGCGAAAAAGAAACAAAGAAAAGAAGGCTCTGAGGTGGGCTAACCTTTATTTAATTTGTTTAATTAAAGCTTGGTTGATTGAATCAGCTAAGGTTTAGCCTCTGAGGGAACCGACAATTTACTGTCCAATGTGAAGTTTTGCCCTAGCCTAATGTTCAACCATGAAGAAAATATGGGTCATATCGGTTCCCCAAAGTTTTTGGTTCTAATCAATTGGGTAATCATGCCTCCAATTGGCAAGGGGAAATTATCTTCTCTCTTTAAAAGAAAACGACTTACCCATTTTGGATGAACTAGTACATGTCAATGACAAGCTTACAGTGTTTGCCTAGAGGCTGATATTCATATTGTATCCATCATTACATACTATGGCCCAAAACGATTTCAATCATCTTCACCACATCCAAATCGAATATCCTTTGACATCTTGCTCCTAAACATAATGATGCATCACCTTGACAGATGAAAGGGAAAAGAAAAATTGTCACCATACAAAGATCAAGATCAATTGTCGCTAGAGAATCTCGCTTAAAAGTCTTAACTTTCTTTCAACTTGGTGACTCTTTCATTTAGTTATTTTGTATTCTATTGGATGGGAATCCCTTCTTGCTTACTAGGAATTCCATGAAATTTACATGGAACAAACCCCAATACTAAATGGGAGAGCTTACCAAAAAAAAAAAAAAAAAGACAGAAACATAAATTTGCTGTTATATATTTTGATTAAAGCACTNCCATGAAATTTACATGGAACAAACCCCAATACTAAATGGGAGAGCTTACCAAAAAAAAAAAAAAAAAGACAGAAACATACATTTGCTGTTATATATTTTGATTAAAGCACTTGAATATCTAGCTTACTTTGTTGAGTTGATGGGTTTGGCACTTCTTCCACACCCATCTTCACCTCTTCTGCTTCGTAGGTTGAGTGAACACCATAAAACGCATAAAACAAAGTTATCAAACATGCCCACATACCAAATCTTTGGTAGGAGAGCTTCTTGAGCGTTGTCATTAGGAAGACGTTAAGGAAAATCGATATGGCAGCTGGCCATGGCATGAATGGCACTGTCCATTCTGCAGGACGGATGAGGCAGGGCACCGTGTAGTGGAACAAGGCGGTGATCATGATCATGAACCCACCAAACAGTGGCAAACCCCACCATTGGTTCCCGAAATTCAGTGATATGGAGAGGGCAATAGCACTAGATGAGAGAAGGATAAGGAACAATAGCGTGTGAGATGGGGGATTGTTACTAATGATCACATATCGACGATAAATTAGAGCATTAGCAACTAGGTAGAACACCAAAAGCGTGCTGAGGGAGATCATTTCTAGCACTATGTTGAGGTCCGTGAAGAGAGCAATTGATGCTGTGCAAAGCCCTACAGCGAGGAAAGAAGAACAGTAAATAATGGTCAATTTTTGAAAAAAGAATAAAAGTAAAAACTCAATTTGCAGTCATTACTAGAGCCCCAATATATATAACTTTGATGAAAAATTATGCATAGTTTGTGTTACTGCGAATATATTAAATTAACTTCCAACGATTAATTTCTTAATACCTCTTTGAGGGAGGAAGATCAAGATAGAAATCATAAAATCAGAATATTAATTTGTTGTTAGAACTACTATTGCTGATTAAGTTCTATGCCCCAAAAGGAAAATTATAATAACTCTATTTCATGTTATGTTATTGATTTTCCATTTGGAGGTATATTGTATACCTTATATGGTGCCATAATTTTAGGGTTTTTTTTTTTTTTTTTTAATTCCATACTTCGTTAGGACTTTTGATAAAAAAAAAAAAAGAAACAAAAAGATAAAAATTGATTTTTTTATTTTAATCTTCTCCATTCGAAAGCATCCCACAAGGANGGGTTTTTTTTTTTTTTTTTTTAATTCCATACTTCGTTAGGACTTTTGATAAAAAAAAAAAAAAAGAAACAAAAAGATAAAAATTGATTTTTTTATTTTAATCTTCTCCATTCGAAAGCATCCCACAAGGAAGGGGGAAAAGGTAATTCATATGCTTAAACAATTATTTGTTTCTAACTTCTTAAGTATCGAGGTGGATATATAGTCATAATTTATAAGGTTAAATCTTGGAGAAGAACTACTTGGAAAAAAAATCACTTACCCAAGAAGAGTGTGGCGTTCAATGGGGTTCCTGTCGAAGGATGCACCTTGGCCAACCAGGATGGCACAAGCCGGGCCCTTCCAATAACACAAAGGTACCTAGCTTGGCCTAACATGGCAACCAAGAGAGAGGCGACAATTCCCAGGCTTGCTCCGGCCCCAACGACATTGCCCGCCCACTCCCAGCCAATCTTTTGGAAAGCGATTGAAAATGATGCATTTTCTATTATCTATAATCATTCAAAGAATGTCTAATTATTAGGATGTTGTACTTGGAGGAACTGATGTCCTCTAATCATAAATACAGATTATCTTTAGATTTTGTTTCATCAAATCTAGATTTACTAACCTTGTTGTAAGGCACCATGACACACAAAGACAAGGCCATGAGGCAATATAGCACTGAAACAGTTAGAACAGAACCCACGATGCCCACTGGCAGGTTCCTAGAAGGGTTTTGGATTTCTTCTGCCATGGTTGAAACTGAGTCATAGCCGATATAGCTGAAGTAAACTCTGGCTGCTCCATCAAGAACTCCCTTCACGCCAAAAGGAGCTAGCCCTCCAGGCTTTACCAAGTTTTCAGCATTCCCTTTCCGGAAACCAGCAATTATGACGAATCCAAAGAAAATCACATGAAAGATTGTCATAATAAGGTTCAACATCGAGCTTTCCTTGGTACTGCAATCCCGAAAACAATAACTTGGATCACTTTCAAAATCTATGACAGCAACAGTGAATAGTCTATTAAGAATAAACAAAAGAAAAATAACCAACAGCAGGCAATATTGATGGTTAGAATGATACACATAAAAAAATAAAAATAAAAATAAAAAACCAGCTAATTGCAGCAATAATATATTAAACGCATCAACCGTCATGATCAGGGTAAATCCAGTGACAATAACCATTCAAAATCTAACAACATGGCCCTTTATCCAAGGCCAATAATAAGTACATAACAAAGACTAACGCCCACTTAACTTATTGCAAAGAAACATAAATGGGAAAAATCAGTCTGCACTTATAGATATTTTAGAAACAGCAATATGTAAATATTAATTAGATAGTTTATCTTACGAAGTAAACACTGAAAAAGTTGTAAGAGATCAACCTGTGGCATAGACAGAGAGTGAGTAGAAGAATCAGTGCGACGGCCGGAAAATCCAACATATTGTAACCCTTTCCTAGCCCATCCACTTCCACTCTCCATGCGTTTTCAGTATTCTCTCCAACAGCTTGGCACAAGTAGTCCGTAAAACTTCTTGCCACCGCAGCGTTTGACAACACATACTCCATCAGTATGTTTGCCCCAGCAAAATACCCAACAAACTCCCCTATAACATTCCAAAATATATGTCAAGTACAGCAAGAAATTTCGAATGAAATATAAGAATTACATCTGATGTCATTAAATGATCATATATAGACATGATACTGAAATTTGATCACGTTAATTTATAATGTTTTCAGAACTATATGTGGCATGAAAGGATTTTTATTTATTTACTTATGAAATAATTAACAAAAAAGCATGAAGTGGATGAGATTAAGCCTTTTTAAGTTGAAAACAAGGAGATGATTTTAATCATTTATAAGAAAGGATGGAGAAGGTAATAGTTTTCATAGCCATCCATACCAAAAGTCACTCGTAGATAACTGAAGGCGCCCCCGGCAACAGGAATCTGTACGGAAAATTCGGTGTAACACAAGGAGGAAAGAAGAGCTGATATTCCGGCGATTATATAAGAAATGAAGACCGAAGGGCCAGAGATTTTAAGGGCTACAGTGCCAGTGGTGACAAAGACACCGACACCAAGCATCCCACCTACACCAAGAGCGACTAGATCATACCACTGGAGTTTCCTCTTCATGTCTGCACCAGACCTTAACCTCACTTGGTTGAGCTCTTCCTCTGGTGTCCAGACAGCTAGCATTCTCTTCCTAAGCCTGTGAGGGGTTTGGGACAGAGATTGGAGGTAGTTAGAGAAGAGAATGCTGTTGGGTGAAGATTGATTATTAATGTTTTCCATGTTTGGCACAGAGGAAAGAAGTGAAATGAGTTTTTCTCGGCTTTCCATGAGGAGGTTGAGGTGAGCCCTTTAAATATACATTTGGGAGAGGATATATTGCTAGATTCTTTTTCTTAAAGGAACCCAAATAAGTGTCCCTTTCTTTATTGAAAGTACCTAGTTGTCCTTCCGTGTCTCTCAAATGACATCCAAACCCTTCTCTATCCCTTATAAACACAGCTTTTTAGGACTCCAAGACCCTAAAGAGGTTCTTCTGTTATGGAAGCATGCAAAAAAAAAAAAAAAGGTAGAAAAAGGCCCAACCATTTTGAAATGAGCTTGTAAGAAGAATCACTATGTGAGCGGAGGAGTTTGACCTGATCTTTAGGAATTTCCTCATCTAAAACTTTGAAAAGATGTGACAAGCATCCATACTTTGTTAAAGCAACTTAAAGATTTCTTCACTAAAACTCAAGAATAATTGGACTTGATTCCTCAACAGCATATAACAGTTGCTATATATATGCCTGCTGCTTCCTGCATTTATCAACTCTGAAGGACACAACACTTGTAAGGGCAGAAGGCCTTCATTTTCAGTTCTGATTATTAGTTTTATCTGATCAGCAGAATCATATATTTAATTAATAAATCAATAGTTTCTTTATCTGCGCTTTATCTAAACTTAAATATATCGGCAGGTTTATTGTTTTGATTTCTTTTGTTTTTATAAAGAGAAAAAGAAATAACTAGAGATCTTCACTATATATATATTATCTGTATATGTTGTATGTGCACCTGTTGACATATATATCAATGAGGGCATGTCTGATAGGTTAGTTTGCGTTATGATACAATATTGCATCCTTAAATTTATATTATTAGATTTCTGTGTGAAAGTGAAAGGGTCACTTTCATTGCGTTAACCTTTTATTATTATTATTATTCTCTTTTATTCTTGTCAATCAACACGAGTTGAATTTTATAGAGCTCCCAATTTCACCAGGGTGTAGAAATTAAGTTGATGATTCTGTAGTTATCCTAATATAAATTCAAGGATTGGTAAAGTGGATGGTTTTGACAATTCCCATAGGAGAGGAATCAAATCAGATGATGCAATTATGGTAAAATTTGTATTCTTGGCATCTCGAATATATATCATTCGCAAACAATATCACTTAATTAAGTTATCAAGATTTGGCTCGCTTGCTTTACATGAATGTACCAATTATCAGTCTAGTAGTAACCTAGCTAGCTAGCTATCTCATTAACTCATCGGGTATATACTTTGGCGTTTCTATCTCCAAATCTGAAATAATAATCCTGGTTTTGCCCTATCTCATTTCAGAAAAACTTTTCAATAAAGCAATGCTTCTTATCTAGAAATTTTTGGGATTTGATCACCACCTACCCAATAGAAAGGACTTGAAGATACTTTACAAGCATCTGAAAAACAGCTTTATGTTTCTGTCATTGAGAAAATGGATGAGAATCAGTTGCAGGGAGTTAATTGTTAGATGTAAAAGCAGGATTTGTAAAGAAATACAAGTGGCGAGGTGATGCTGCACCATTACCACCAAACAAGCTTATCTTAAGTCCTCTCTCTTTTCTTTAGTTTACTTCTTTTTCTCTTCTTAGCATCAATATATCAAGTCAAAAGGTACTCTCTTTGGCATGAATCAAATCCCCATATTCTAGCCAGTCTTATAGGTGAAAGCAAAAGAAGAGAAACCCTTCTTCTAGCTTCTTGATGCACTAACACATATACTTAAATCTAATCGTCATATCTCACCATCATCCCATCAAGTCATCTGTTAATATCGGGCCCATAAATTATCATTTTCTCCTCGGTGATTTAAATATATGGAATTTATATATATCGAATCAATCGATCATTCAAGAATATCAGGTTGAGACTGAGTGGTCCTTGGTTCTTTACATGCCCACATGTGGCGATGGGCGAGTTTGCTACAATTGGACTGTTTCTCTGTCAACATCCACTTGTGGATTTTGATACTCTATGGACAAGCTATCTAGCTATGCACTCCCACTTGAGAATTGTCTAGGCATGAAGTAATGGATATCTAATTGCTAATCATGATATTCCAAAGCGAAATCATGGGACTCCTGAAGTGGATATTGTTTGCTGAGTATCAAAATAATCGCTAATGGATCAGTAGCCAATCAAGTTGCTACTACAGTAATATGTCTAAGTCTATGGTAGTCGCTTTTCTAATGCAACTCTATATTTACACATTGACTCCGGCTGGTGGGAGCTGTTCCAAGAAAAAAAACTTCTTCTATCCTAATTAATGATAATTAGAAAACAATTTCTTCAACATTAAAATTTTCTTGGAATTCTTCTAATCCCTAAAGAACTATAAAAAAAACTTCTAATTGATTGAATATCTTAAGTTGCTTCCAATTACACATTTTTTGCATTATAAGCAGCCAAACACAAGAAGAATCTAAAACAGTTGATGATCTTGGTTTAATGGGACAGTGTTGCAATGTTGGACTTGCGATGTCGTGGACTTCAAGCGAACACAATCTGAGATAAGATAATAAATTAAAGAAAAAACAATTAAAGAGAGACTTGTTTACAACCATACTTAATTGTTTACCTTATCTTTCGATAACAATTCTAATTAAGATCATTATAAGCACAAGGCCTCTGACTTTCGCAAACAAATGTTTCTGAGGCGCAACTTGCTTAGATTTCCGTAGAATCACTAGCTTCTCAAGTCAGCATACAATTGTTTCTGCCGCAACTTGCTATGATTTCTGTAGAATCACTTGCTTCTCACCAATGACGTCAGGTCCATTTAGTCTGGCCTTATAATTAGTACTCACATCAATCCTTAATTTAAAAGTCCAAATTATACGTTAACCATTTACTTTTGAAGTAAAGCGCGCATTTTGAGTCATACATAATAAATAAAGATAGTTGTAAAATCGCTGCCATTAAGATTGGATTCTTTAAACATGTATATGATATAGTCGTATAAGCATACTCATATAGCTAGACTTAGAATTAAAAAGCATTAGGAGTGCAGATTTTTTTTTCTTTTTTGTTGGGTTCTCTTCAATGTGATTGGCTGTTAAATTAAGTTGCACTCAAGAGGATAGTAGGAAGCAATTGGGGCCTTTAGCTTTTGATTTTCTTAAGTGGGTCATCCAAAATTTGCATTGACCTCATTCCTCACCTCTCCCCGTTACCCTTAGTTGGAGTCGCTTCAGTATCTTTTATTTCTTATGGCAAGGGAACCTTCAGAAGGTCATGTCGTGTGAAAAAGTGCTTTGTTTTATATGTCAGATGAGACAATTCACGAATAAAAGGGTGAAAAAGAATGATAGTGAGTGAGTCACCTCTAGAAACAAAAAGCCTTTTTTCGGGCGTGGAATCAAGATGGATAAATAATAAATAGGTATCTTTAATTGCAAGCTGGCTTTTGGACTTTGATATTCCAAGAGCCGGTAGCTTTGATCTCCGGGAGAGTTGTTATAATTAAGGTTTCGTTAACTACTGATCAAGTCATGGCTACTGGCCGGTCGGTTACCTCAGGCCATATAATATGATGCAAATGACTGCACTCGCACACACGGTAAATATTGAATTTGCTATCGTAATGGTCGTTCTAACTAGTTTAATAAGAATGAGGAGCACACATGCACTGTGGTGTCCATATTATTATAAGTAGAGTCACTAATGCCAACTAGAGATTTAGCTTTATTAATTTGTTGATATGTGTATATAGTTAAGGCAATGAATGAATAGCAATGATAATAAAATAAATGAATGGTAAAGGGCAGCAAAAGTGGAGATGATGAGATAAGAGAAGAGGGAGAGGAGCACAAACTAAATGCTCTCTCTATCAATAAACTCATCATTTCCTAATTCCCTTATATACTAAAGCATCATCAGTACTCTACAATCTTATGATTGTACTAATAAACCTGTACTTAGTTAATTAATTAAGCTTCCAAGAGTTGGTTGTGCAAGCAATCCATGCAAGTCCCAATTTATTTAGAGCTTAACATGGCAGTATCATTGCAACCCAAACTTTCTTCTCCTTTTCTGAATGTAGCTATGATCATAACAATATTTAAGAAAATGAACAATTAAGGGCAAAGCTTTTCCTCAAACTAGCTAGGTCTCTCGCCTTCAAAGAGAAAGATCCATCTTTCTGCACTATTATCTCAGAGATCTTCTTAGTGCAATATGCATTAATCAAGCCAATCCCATTATGTCTTCCAGGCCTTAGTGTTGTTATTGGTGGCACTACACGACTGCCGCCCTTCACATGACTCATGTTCTTGTATTATATAGGGGAAAATGGCATCATTGGCACCATTTGTTATGAAATGATTGTATCTTCATTGCTGCTTTCATTCGTTTTTTTTAGGCAAAAGCCAAAATTCTAGGGTAGAGGATCTTATAGTAAATTTGAAAACCAGGGGCCTCACTCACGCAACCATTTCAGAAAATCATTTCTCCTCTTCTTCATAAAATTAATTAAATATTTCCAAGACGAGTTATGAGATCATGGACTTGATTAATAGGATTGTAATCTCATGTGTTTACTGCTCTTAACTTTTTCGCACTCCTTATACCCTTTAATGATTAAAAATATGAGGCTTCAAGCGGCTCTTTGCCTCTTTCTCTATCTCTCTCTCTTCTTTTTATGTTAAGATGCCAAGCCAATTGACGGGACGACTTACGTCATGCAGAATCTACACAGAGTTTCCTATTTGGGTTAAAAAAATAGTATATACACTAGGGTTTTCCAAGTCTACTCTTCTTATATTTCACAAATTTAGCCCACATTAGTTACTTTCATTTTCTGCTATATATCAACATGTTATCGGCTCCAAATCTTACGATAATTTTCTGAGCATTCAAATGCCGAAATAAGTACATCCATGATCCACCAGAACAACTATTAATAAATAACAGAGACAATAGTAGAAGGCTAGAAGCCATTAATTAACAAAGTTATGTATATACATATATGACATGGAAAGTTAGCTAGTCACATGACAAATTTAAATATGAAAGCTTGATTAATATAATATCACTCTGAACAAAAAGAGAACTTAACAAATATATAGTTCAGGGTTTAAGCTTATATCTGTCGTCCTCGACAGAAATATTTATGTTTTTGTATAAAATTACAAAGATTAAAAATCAGGAAACTTGTTTTAACAAATTAAGATGTTTATGGTCTGCCATCACTGAAAAGAACCTATCATTTTATACTTGCAAAACCAAAGTAAATCAATAAAATAGTTTAGTCAGGACCCACATGTGACTAAATCAAATAATTTCCATCTGACATGCGTAGCGTAGCCAATCGAAAGTGATCTACATGCGTTATATGCATGAAAAGCTATGTTTAAAATAAAGCAATAAGGTCTCTATGAGTGTATCATGCTCAGCCGGGTGAGCCATCCATCGAACTCCTCCCTTTGCTACAACCAAACAATGTGCCAACAAGATGTGCTCGGGAAAGCTACAAAGCATAATACCAAGAAAAACTTTTCACAAAAGTTCGTATAAGACATGAATTTTGAGGCTGGAAACCATAATCCATGCTTCAACATCATTATTATTAGTCAGCATCTGCTAGCAGAATTCTTCCCCGCGGGCGCCTTTCGGCATTTGTTTACCATAGATAAAGTCTCGAACTTTATAGCTATAATTGCCACTTTTAACTGTCTCATTCAACTTGAACATACATACCTTCTCAAGTTTCTTTCATTTCTACTATCCATGGCCATTAGTCACCATTAGCATCGAGTAATTCGCCATTACTTGAATTGGCACCACTAGATTGTGGGGCCGAAGGATTTTGCATCAATGACTTTAAACTAGAGATTTTGCAAGAGTTAGGTGAGACTTTGTTATCAACAGTACATGCTAGAAGCTGTTTAATTCTGCTTATTAATATGATTCAGTTTTACCATCCATATATCTAGGGCACGGCTGCTGACTCACAATATATACTATAAAGACTATAGCCTATAGGCCACGTACAGGGTGAGTGCCCACCAGCAAGGGTGTCTAAGCACTATTGTGAAGGGCTTACGACGTCAACATGGTAGGGTTGGTCTGTGCTTTCTAGAGCTTTTGATTCTATTCATGGATTCCAGAAAGTAAAGAAAAAAGAAAAAGAAAAGAAGAAAATGTGTATTGTCTACAGCCAACTTTAAGTTTGATTATTGGAACCTTAATAGGATCAATATTTCAGGAATCTCTCGCATATGTGAACGCAGCTGTCATGAATTGACAGCAATCATAATTCATAACAAAAAGGCCTAGACATCTGAACATTCCCCCAACTTATCAATTCAACTGATCAAAAGTAGCAGGGACCATGATCATCTCCACCTGGCCGGTACGTATGCATTTAAACGAAACTTTCTTTTAAAGTTGCAATCCATTATTAGAGGCTTGAATGGCACCAAAGGCCAAAGCAAATGTGTATAAATCACGAATGAATATCTGGGATGACGGGGGTAATGTTTAAGATCCTAGCATATGGATATCTGACAAAAAATCTGTTTGCAATGTTATTGTACAAACCAAACGAAATTTTCTTTTTCAAAACTATACTGTTAGAATTACGTACGATGTGACAACAATATGAAGGCACTCTGATGAACCATCATATCGCGTCATGATTCCATGATAAGTGGAGTTGAAAGTCGATCGAGGAAATTGCAAGGGAAACATCACTATATATAATTAAACCAGTTAATCAGTTGACTTTAAGAACTTGACTAATCAAGTTATAACATTGATAACTTTTGAGACTTAGGGTACACTCGTTTCAAAATACTGTGCCGGAAATTTCAACTAGACATCATGTATTGATACTTAACAAGTATAATGTTTCAGATGACAAAAATATTTGCACTATGAAATAAACGGTGACAAA
>JANLJB010028864.1:0-12366 GCA_026212285.1 Bursera cuneata | reverse complement strand
GTGCTAGAAGTACACACCATGGATGGATACTAACATACTTGAATTGCTTTGCATTTGTGTAGGTTTTTCATGGTTGATTTTGGTCACAAAGTAGCNNTTCAATTTGCAAAGGAGTAGGTAAAATTCTTGCCATTTTCTTGAATTAAATTCACCTAATTGCATGATTCTAGGCATGGAATCCGACAGTTTGTCACCGGAGAACATGGTCAGCGGTCAGGAATGGTGAACGGAGGACACCACCATGATTATCTCAGTGAGGGGAACTTGTCCCGACCATCGACGACGGCAACCGACGGCGGGAGGTGGCAGATGGGCGAACAGAAAGCGTCACCTGTCGGGGCTCGTTACCGGTGATCCAGGTCTCAAACGGTCGATCGGAGACCATGTTCGGACTCCTCACACCGAGACGAAGTTGTCGCCACTGGTGTTGGGGACTGGCGACGTCGAAATCGACCGGTGGCCGTTGATGTAGGTGAACTATCTAGGCCCGATCTACGGCATTTCCGACATCGGACCGGAAAACAGCCACCACCACGACGATCAGCAGGTCGAGATGATTCCATCACCACCGGACGTAGCGGCTAACTCACCGGGAATGCGAATCATTACCGGAGACGGCAGTGAGCACGCCTTCTCCAGTGAATGGGGGTATTTCTGTAGTTTGCTGATTGTTCTAGCCTCCAATGAAGTTTATATAGATTTTGGGGTCTAGGGGGTTTTCTATAATTTTTCAAACCTTCAACAGGCATGAATCCCGACCCCAAAGTCTCGGCATCTCATCGCGGACTCGTCCTATCGATATCGCATCAATGTGACCCTCAAAATCCATAAAACGGGCACTAAAGACGAAAAATCCATGAACTTATGAAAATTACATTTTTGTCCCCTTTTTTTGAAAACTGCTGAAAACCTATAAATACTCATACATACGATGTCATCACATCTGTGTCATCCCGTATACGTCACAATTACGTCATGTTACGATTTCTAACTTTGAAATCTTTCACTAACACCCCTGAATTACGGTTTCCGAAAATCCGGGTTGTTACAGTTTCCTTTGAACTACTACCATGATCAAGCCAATTATTTTCATTTATGGTGCTCTCTGGTTTCTAGAGAAAATAGATATATTCATCATGCAGTAATTGTGAGATTATTAGGTGGAATCGTTTACATTAGTATGACTTTTGTATGACCTTTTGTTCACTTTGAAAGTATGACTTTCATTTAAATGAGATTTTTTTTCTTCTCTTAGAAAATATTTTTAACCTTCATTTTTGGGTATGAACTTAACTTTCTTAGACTACTTTGTTGGTTGATGCTTTGATTTTCACTTTTACTATTTTTCCTTACATAATTAGCTGCAAATATATGTATGTTTTTTCCCACTTTTTTTTAATATGTTTTTTTCTTTTTTTGGTGCGTATGCTTGCCGGCTAAATGAGAAAAACTTTCTGAGGGTTTGTATTTCAAAAGGAACCTCCTTAGTTTCATTTTGTACTAGTCAACTGGAACCTCTCTGCTCTTATCAGAAACAAACAGGAAAATATAGTCTTCCCTTTATTTCTTCTTCCCCAATTTGTCCCTTTTCCACCTTCAGATGTCGCAAACTCTGCTCTTTCTAATTTTTTTTTTTTGACACTTTAAATGGTTGGTTAGGTGAAAAATAAAGAAGTGTATGAGTGTTTTCTTATATACATTAAGGTGACCTTCCTCTATAATGTTTTCATTTTGGCCTTTTCCTTTTGGGTTATAGTAATGGGACTATATAAATAGTACCCTTGTATTTTGGTCTAATTTTAGACAGAAAGCATGTTTGACATTTTAATCAACTAGACCCCTAAGATTTATAAAAAATCATCAATTAACATTTTCGGTTAAGTAACGAAGAGGGTATTTTGGTAAATAGACTCGGTAATTTTTAAGAACAAAAAAAATGTTAATTACGTAAGGGGGACAATATCAAACACTACCCTCATGTTTTGACACTTTAATCAACTAGACCCCTGAGGTTTACCCAAAATCATCAATACATATTTTTCATTAACTGACAAAGTAACAGAAGTGAAAAAAAGACTACTATACCCCTACTTAAGTCTAGCTCAAATACAACATTTTAAACACTCTATAAAAATATAAAAATACCCTTGAAACATAATAAACATAAAAGGGTCTTGAGGTATACATATAACCTTAAAATTTTCAATTTTGGCCTTAATTAAAATTTCAAATTTGAAAGAAAAAATTAAAGTCATAGACACATTTGCATTATAAAAAAAAATCAAATTTGAAATTTTATGACTATAAAAATAAAAATTTCAATAAGCCTATTCTGTACGAAATTACAAATTTGATTTCTTTTTGAAATCTAAATAATTTGAAATTTCCCACTTTGTTACTCTGTCAATTAATGATAAATATTTATTGATGATTTTGGGTAAACCATAGGGATCTAGTTGATTAAAATATCAAAACATGAGAGTGGTGTTTGATATTATCCCTTAGGAAAGGTAATAGAAGAGGGGTATAATAGTCTTTTTCTCTCTTAAATTACTATGTTAGTTAACAGAAGTTAATGGAAAAGACTTGTTAATGATTTTGGGTAAATCTCTGGGGTCTAGTTGATTAAAATATCAAACATGCTTTCCGCCTGAAATTAAACCAAAACACAAGGGTAGTGTTTGATATTATCCCTTATAGTAACTCTAGAAACACTAGTACAACTCATTCATAAGAAACTAACTGTATATATATTGATATAAATAGTAACTCTAGAAACAATATTACAACTAATTTATAAGAAACTAACTTCCAGTAAAGTAATCATAAGAATTCAACTTTTCACAAATTAATGATGCGGTGGAGAGTGGCAAGGAATTTACATGTAATTTAAGTTGAAAATTAGAGAGCAACAACAGCATGAACAAAACATGACACTTTAGTTGTAAAGTATGGCGAGTACTAATTATTACGGTACTCATTAAGCAATTAGTTAGCCGAAACTTGAAATAAAACATTTGGATAATTCCTTCTCTTGAGATTGAGATAGTTATTAAAGAAAGACATATTCCATAAATATTAGGATTACTTTGAACCAAATAAGTTGATGATTTACTTTAAAAACTTGGTAACAGTTATGCAGGATCTTAAACCAAAGGTTATGATTTGTTGATTGAAATGTTGATCAATCTTAAGGTTTGATTAATTTGATTCTAAATTGTTTTTCGGAATTTGGATGATGTAAGGTCTATTTCATTTAATATACGACTTTTGTTTGGTTGGTGGTGTGGCTCATATCTCTGGAAATGTTTTGAGAGTTAGAGGCGAGCTCTATGATTATTGAATTTGTCCGTTCAAGCAAGTAATTTAGCTTACAAAATTCATTGAATTTGAAGGCATATGTAAGCTAAATATTTTTAACAGGTTAACAAAGATATGTTCTAGTATGAAGAATAAAATACAACTAACGTAACAACTTTGTTGTTTACTTAGATGGCAGTTCAGATTAATGAAAAGATAAAAATCCTTTAAGAGAATAACAAAGAACAATTGAAAAGAATATATATTTAAATAAATGAGTCTCATTAAGGTCCTTAAGAATACTGATTTTATTGTATACTATAATACAAACTGTAGAGCACCCGAGAACCAGTTGAAATTCTTTTATATCTTCGTAACTTCTCTTTATTAGATTTGTCAAAGAATTGTGTATAATCCCTTTATTTCCGCCTTGCCAGGGAATAAACTACCCAGGATACAGCTGATGTGATTGTTAGTAAATAATTTTATTAAATATTGTTATAAATGATCCGACAAAGTTCAGAATAAAATACTACTCCATTATCTTCCTCCCCATATAGCGCTTTCATAAGATATAAAAGGTTTGCTTCTTATGATTTTGATTGACGCTTGGAATCTAGTTTTACGATAAATGTAGCTTCCTTGATTTGGGCGCAATAATTGGACCAGAAAGTAGAAACCGTTGTTGTTGTTTCATTCTTTATTACCTAGTTCATTTTATGGATTGACCGATGGAAATTTTGTGCTTGTTTTTGGCCATTATTCTGACGGTCATTCGTCCTGCAGGAAATGTGAGATTATTAGGTGAAATTTGTTACATTAGTATGAATTTTTTATGGCATATTGTTCACTTTGCAAGTGTGAACCTATATAGTTTATTAAGTGCTTCAAAATAGGGTCTTGAAGGAACTTTTTTTTTTGTATGTTTAAATGATCTATGCTATATTTTGTTGGTTATTGTTGAAATTGTTATGATTGTAATTTAATTTGTTTCTTGTTCTATTTAATAGATGAACAAGACAACTGATGATGGATGCTATTCAAATAATATAGAGAATGCTCAATGTAAATTGTTAGATTAGGTAGGAATGGGTGATGTAGCTGGAGAAGGAAAAATTACTGCTACAGATTCTCATTCACTGGTACATTATGTAATCCTTGGACTAGATTATTGAAAAATTTGGGTAACAGTAGCACTAGTGGATATACTTTTATATCGTCCAACATCTGAATTTCATAAGCTTAATGATACAGTAGGAAGCACCATTGCTCGGCCAAAGAAATATGTTTTGTTAGACTAGTTTGGTTGACTTTTTGTTCAAGAATACTAGTTTATGCAGAAAAATACTTGGTTGTACTAAAAAATTTTCTTATTTATTATATATATTAGACAAAACTTTGTTGTTTATTGTGAGATTTGTAATTTACAATGTTTGGTTGATGGTGAATGATGAGTTTCCATCAATTATTCCAGTAGCTATGCAGGTTGGTACTGAATTGAGGGAAATCTTAAATATTAAAAAAAAAAAACTATTTATAGCATTAAATAATTATGTTAATCAATGTTTATAACATTTAAAAAATGTAGTATTTCTTGTGAAATCCAAATGTTACAACATTAGTTTACAACATTTTTCAATGCTGTAAAAAGCTTTTATTTACAACGTTGAGAAAATGTTGTACATAAAAGATTTTTACAGCAATTTATAAACACTGTAACAAACTTTTATTTACAGCATTTATAAAATGCTGCAAAAAGCTTTTATTTACAGCATTGAAAAAATACTATCATAAAACATTTTTACAGCATTTGAAAAACGTTGTGACAAACTCTTATTTACAGCATTTACAAAACTCTGTAAAAATCTTTTATGTACAATATTTTTCAATGCTGTAAACATTTTCTAGCTGTAGCATTATATAAATTCTGTAAATAGCAATGTTGTTTATAACATTTAGAAAACGTTGTAAAAATCATATTCTTATTTACTGCAACGCCACCCACAACATTTTCGAAAACATTGTAAAAAGTCTTTTTTCTTGTAGTGAGTCAGGAACCATTAGATCTTGATCAAAAGATCGAACGCACTATCAAATAGTCGAGGAAGGTTAAGAAACATCAATTAGATTGTATTGACATTAAGGGAAGTTCTTTATTTCAAGAAAAGGATATGTTTGTTCAATTATTTAACAGACTAAAACTTTGAGAGAGTACTCTTTCACAACCTCTCAATATATCTTCATCATGCATTACAATACATGTAGTCACTACTAATTCCTTTGAGCTAAAGAATAATATGTTAAAGAGCCTTGCCTAAGTTTTCTGGAACCATAGATGAGTATCCAAACATGCATATTGGGGAGTTCTTTGATATTTGTAGGACTATTAAGATTGACCAAGTAGATGAGGAGGTAATAAGGTTGAAACCTTTTCCTCTTTCACTGAAAGACAAGGCCTAGGCATGGCTTTATTTCTTACCACCCAGTTAAATTGATTCCTCGAAGACTTTGGCAATGAGATTTTTGAAGAAATATTTCCCTGCTTAGAAAACCAACAGATTGAGGAGAGAAATTATGCAGGTTATACGAAGAGATCAAGAACCATTTTTCAATTAAGGACTCACTCTTTCAAATAAGAGCATGATAGATTCTTGGTGTGGGGAAGTTTTAACAGAAAAAACACCACAAGCCACATTTGAACAGTTTGATCTTTTGGCGAGAAATATTTAGTAGTAGAGTAGTGCAGGAACAACTAAGAAGGTTGACATTTATGAAGTCGATGTCAACACTGGTATGACAACAAATATGGAAAGCTTAGAAAAGAAGTTTGATACTTTAATGCAAGTTGTTATTCCCTCATCATCTTAGCAAGTGTGTACTATTGGTTCCTATCCCATGCATCAAATGGAAATTTGCTCATCTACTATTCAAGGGTCAAAGCAGGTGCATAATGTGAACAATTACCAAACACCAAAGAATGATCTATTCTCAAACAGTTATAATCATGGGTGAAGGCACCATCCAAATTTATTATCGAGAAATCAACAAAATCAGGCACATTCAATTTGTCTTTTCTAACCATTTCAACTAGCAAATAAGCCTAAAAAACTAGCGCTAGAAGATTTGATTGCTCAGTCCATTCAGACTTCACAATAGAATCAAAATGTTATGCAGGCATCAATTTCAAAATTAGAGACTAAAGCTGGATAGTTAGCCAAGATTGTGCATGAGAGAGCTTATGTCGTGACCCAGAAATTTGGAAACAATGATTTAGGGTATAAGTGAAAGATTTCAAAGTTTGAAAGCGTAAAATGACACATTTATGACATATACGGGGTGATATGGATGTGATGACGTTATGCATATGTGTATTCAAAGATTTTCAAGAGTTTTCGAAAAATGGGACTAAAAATAAGTTTATGTGGGTTCGATGATTTCTCGTTTTTAATGCCCAATGTTCATGTTTTGAAGGTCACATGAATACGAAATAGATGTATTTGGGTTGGTATCGAGATGTTGGGGTGTCGGGATAGGTTCATAAAATTATGAAAGGTTTAAAAAATTATAGGAACACCCCTAGAACTAAAACTCTATTTAAACTGCATAGTGACCTAGAACATTCAGAACTCTACAGAAACACCCCTACTCATCGAAAAATAGTGCTCATTGCCGTCCCCTGTGACGCTTCATATTCCCGATGAATTAGGTGGCAAGATGGTTGGCGACGAAAACCTCTCGACCGGCTGATCACCGTGGTACCCCCTATCGTCGGTACGCCGCCTGGATTCGTCGGAACGAGGCTAGAAATATTTGCCTACGTCAACGGCGATCTCCCTCCTCTGCCGTTGATAGCCTGCACCATCGGTTGGGATCTTTTCCTCTCGGCCTGAGGATTCCAGAATTGGTCCCCGATTGATCGTCCGATGTCGAAATTACCAAAAAAGGGAAGAAATCATTCGGCTTCCCCTCTCTAATCTGCCGTCTCTGGCCACCACCTTGCCTCACTGCCAGTGCCGTTGCACTCAGCTCCTCGAGACAAATTTGCTAGTGGTGGCCGTTTGCCTTTCCTGATCGTCGATCATTTTTTCGGTGGAAGCACGCATTTACTGCTAGTAATGGCTAATTATCGACAGCCCCTAACCTGGCTTGCTTGGTAGTTTCCCCTTTCATTGACACCCCCTACAATTTGGATCTTGACAGTTTACCCCTTACCATGTGTTTTGACACAAAGACCCCCAATGGTTAACAGGTTAACAATCCCACCCACGTTTGGTAATTTTGGTATGGTTTACAGATTTACAGTAATCACCCCGTGATGAAAAATAATATTTTAACCCCCGGTTCCGATTTTACATGGTTTTGATCTCACGAATCCAAGGATTCATCCGAAACCAGTGGGACGCATGGATTTAAGCTGCGAATGAGGGAAAGAGAGAGAAAGAGGTTCGGGAGTGATGGTTCAGATACCAATGTAGGATTTCTGTCTATGCTTTTCTATTTCATTTTGAGATCTTGGAGATTTAAATTATTGTTTGGCGTAGGGAATAGAATTGGTATGTACTTGTATGTTAATGGTTGATTATTGAATATATGAAATTGTGTGTACGTGTACATGTATGAGTATGTGTGACGGGATAGTTGGGATACGGGTTATTGCTTGTATGGTTTTGGTAGTACTAGGGCATACATATATTACAGGGTGATTGAGACGCGGGAGAAAATGTATAAGGGTGAATAAACCTTGGGGATGTACCTGGTAAGGATTACAGTATATGGTTATACGGGTGTAATGAGATGGATGGGGTGCGAGCTACATTGCGCTCGTGCATGATGGGATAAGCGAGACATGGGAGATGTATGTGGGAGTGCCCACGAGTAATAGGATATATGAAGCATAGACGCTACATGGGGATATTTGCATGATGAGATAGATGAGAAACGGAGGACACGTGTACGACCATGTGTGATGGACGAATAAAAGCATAGACAATATACGAAAAATACGCGTGTAATCGTTTATGATTGGATAGATAGGATATGATAGAATATGGATGGTTACGATTAGTGAGATGGATGAGATACGAATGATACGTGTGCGAGCACGAGTGATGGAATGGCTAGGATATGGACTATACGTCAGTGGACGTACAATGTTGAGATAGTACGACATGAGTGAAATGTGGGTAATAGTGGCCATGTGGGCATTAGTAAATGAATGAATGTACGTTAGAGATACATAGTGGATATTGGGTTAGGACGATGTGGAGTACTGAACCTTATGGAAATATGGATGGTGTGAGATGTACATAATTAAGGTATGGAAATAGAAGTAAGACATGCGATAATCCTATGCTAGGAGGACGAACTAGTTGATACGAGGTAGTCTAGTGTGATAGGGATTGCCTTGCTTTATGAGCAGGATCCCAGTGTGTTAAGGATTGTCTTGCCTTGTGAGCAGGATCCCGGTATTTGATATGTATAATGTTAGGTCTTAGGCAGGCCTGGATGATCTGGGGTCAAAGGAAAACACTAGCGTGTTCTGATATGATTAATATATATATATATGGGTTAGTGTTAGGCCTTGGGTTGGCCCAGCTGATCTGGGATCCAAGGAAAACACCCCTTTTTATGAGCATAGTGCTAGGCTTTAAATTAGCCTAGCTGATCTGGGATCCAAAGAAAGTACTGTTGAGATGATGATAGTGTTAGGCCTTATGGTGGCCAGTCTATCTAGGGCCCAAGTAAAACACTTGTTATATAGTTTACGTGTTAGGCCTTGAGGTGGCCAACTAATTTGAAGCCCAAGGAAAACACTCATGTTGTGATCGAGATGTATGACTGTGGAACATGTGTTGCGATGGCTGTGATTGTATGGAACCCTCTGATAGTGAAATGGGTATACATGTGTATGAGAAGCGAAATGATTGTGTATAATGTGTGTGAGTTGTCTGATGCATGCTTGGATGTTAAAATATCTTAGAATTACGTAGTATAGAAATTTCTACTGGGTCGTGTTGCTCATCCCTTCCTCCATAGGTACTTAAGGTCAAGAGTCTAGCGATGGTGATCTGAAGCTCACATAGAAGATCTCAGATGGTATTGGACATGTCCGGGTAGACAGGGTAAGTTGTGAATTAGTTTTATTTGTTTGTTTTAAAAGAAAAATTTTGTAACCCATTTTTCAAAGTGTAAATTGATTTTATTTATTTATATAGTCACCCCTGGGGTTCCTGTATAAGGGATTCCGGGTCGTGATAGCTTAATGCACATTCTCTGCCAACCAGATGTCAATCCAAGGAATAATTTTGAACATGCTAGGGCGATCAAATTTTTATGGAGGGGTGAAAGTTATGGACCATTAGGCAAGGATGTGACAGATGTTGATAAGAAGAAAGAGCAGAGGAAGGAGAAAGATGAAGAGGTTTATAGTGCATCAGAGCCTGGGGGTCGTGGTGTTGGAGTAATTGAAGCTATAGTGTCCAAATCATCCATTCCTATTCCATTATCCAAGCAATCTCTTGAAAAGAATTTTATTCCCCCTTTGCCTTTCCCTCATCATCCTTAAAAGCAAAAGAAGGACAAAAGCATGTTTGATATCCTTGAAGTCTTTATGAAAGTACATATCAACATTCCTTTGCTTCAAGCGATTCAAGAAATTCCCTTTTATGCTAAATTCTTTAAGGCTACGTGTACAAATAAAAGGAGATTTTCGGAACATGAAAATGTGCTTTTGATTGAAAAGTGCAGTGTAGTGTAGTACGTCTTAAGAAGTTATCACCCAAATTAAAAGACCTAAGGAGTTTCACAATACCTTGTAGCATTGGTGAGTGAGATTTATAAAGCTTTTCTTGATCTTAATTCTAGTAAAAATCTCATGCCTTTGTCGATTTTTTAGCATTTAGGAATTAGAGAACTCAAAGAATACATCAACTTCTCTTTAGATAGTAGATCGTACAATCACATATCCTAAGGAGATTATTGAGGATATTATGATCGGAGTCAACTATTTTGTATTACCTGCTAATTCCTAGCACTGGATATGCATGAAGACCAAGATATTCCTTTATTGCTTGGTCGACTATTTCTTGCCATAGTTGGAACCTTGATTGATGTATAATAGGGACCTTGACATCAAGAGTTCAAGGTGAATCTATTGAGTTCAAGGTGTTTGAGGCTATGAATAAGAATGGGGATCTAGAAGAGTGTAATTTTATTGATATTTTTTACAATATTGCATAAAAGTAGTTTATTTCTACCTCTTCAAATGATGTATTGATTGGTGTATTGCAAATGAGTTACAGTTGGAAGAAGAAGAGGAATTGGATATCGTGGGAGCAATGAATCACGCACATAAATATCCTTCAAGGTGGAGACATGAAGTATAGAATCTTGGATTGTGGTGGCCCAAAATCCCTTATACAAGAACCCCAGAGGCCATCCATGCAAATGGAATAAAATAAAATGAAAATCATGCAATTATTCATAAATTTCATAAGAAAAATATACATTGTTATACAAATACTCAAAATCTTATACATAATGTTTCAAACTACAAATGCATGTATTGGTTCATTTATAAACTCCCCCGGAAGTCTCTAAGTGAGCTCCGAAACATCTCCACCCGATGTCTGACCTCTGGTACCTGTGGAAGGAAAGGGGTGAGCAAACACAATCCAGTAGAAAATCTCACAACATACACAAAACTATAGTATTTTAATCTAAAGCGTGCACATAATCACCACTAAATTTCCATAGCCTCTAACCATATTCACAACTCACAGCCTCATATTAAACAACATAAACACGGGCACATCTAAGACCTAACACTGTACACAAAGTAACGAGTATTTCCTCTTAGGTCCTCACCACACACAGGCATATCTAAGGCCTAACATTGTACGTATGTCATAAGTGTTTCCCTTTAAGTCCCACACACACGCAAGGATTATCTAACACGATAACCTTCACACAAAACAACCGTATGTTGGCCTCAAGCCTCTATTCCATATACTATCTCGAAATCAACCTACATCACTCATAGGTGCGTTTAACACATCCAAATCCTCACACATTCATCAATAAGCAAATCCTAAAACCCATCTCGCGTTGAAAACCCACGAAACTCGTGTGACCCAAAACATGTATCACGTAAAAGCTACCCATTTCTATTTCCTAGTCCAAACGTACAATAAGTCTCTAAATATCCTTAAATAAACCTATATACAATTCCAATCCAACCACTCAAGTGGGAAATAATCTCAATCAAGTCAAATCCTAACCTACATTCATAAATACACCAATTAAAATGAAATCAAAATGAGTAGAAGTGATTTTCCTACCTTGCATTGACGATCTGCGGAAGCCCGGAGCTTTCTCTCTCTTCTTTCTCTATCTTCCCTTTCCTTTCTCTTCTTCTCCTTTCTCTCTTCTTCTTCTCCTTCGTGTCTATCGCGTGAATAATGAAAGGGGAGGGGCTAGGGTTTCTTAAATTAAAAGAAATTGGGACACGCTCGTCATTTTCTAAATCTTTAATTTCACAAAAATTGCATCGGCACTGCGGCGTTGACCGTTTTGCATCTTGGCGCGAAACCGCGCCCCGACATGGAATTAGTTTCACGTCTCTGTGTGAAATCACAACCCGACATGAAATTAATTTCACGCCGCGGCACCAAATTTCTGTCTCTGGATTATCAGATTCCAGAGAGTTCGCGCCTTGGTGTGGAATTGGTTTCATGCCTTGGCATGAAACCACGCCTTGGCATGAAATCTATTTCACGCCGCGGCGCTAACTCTCTGTTTGGTGAGCAACCATTCCAAATTCATCCACTCTTTGCACAAACACTCTCATACACATATTTACACATACTTCAACAAATTACCTATACATATGTATATACATACATACATACATACATATATATATATATATATGTATATGTATATATACATGTATATGTATGTATATATGTATATGTATAGGCATATACATATATATATACATACATATACATGTATATATACATATACATATATATACATATGCGAATATACATATATATATATATA
>JANLJB010028863.1:0-12362 GCA_026212285.1 Bursera cuneata | reverse complement strand
GGCCTGTAGGCCGGCCTGGCCTGGCCTGTTACTATACCAATTTTAATTTTTTATTAATTTTTTTATTTTTATAAATTAAAAATTAATTTAAAAATTATTAAATAGTAAACAGTAACAGGCCTGGTAGGCCTGGTCCAAATAGTGTAGGCCTTGGACTAGGCCCAGGTCTTGTAAATCAGGTCTTTAAATTTTTTACAAGGCCTGGCCCGGTCTGACCTGGCACTATTTTGGCCTAGCCTGGCCTAGCCTATAGGCCTGCCAGGCCTACCCAAAATAGGCCAGGCCCGGCCTTTTGCCATCACTAGTCCATGCACATACGCAAACACATGCTATGACATGTCAATGTGAGTACATGTCAGTATATACTCATACTATGGAAAGTAAGTTTCTTATAATGGAGAGAAAAAAAAAAACTTGAAATTCTTTTGTAACCAACGCTCACTTAGGTGCTAGAGTAGAAAAATTTTCCATTATACATGTATTCAGCTTCCCAACTATCTTAAAAAATGCTTTCATTTTTTTTTAAATTTTTTTTTTAATATTCCAAATGATCAAATTAACAATTTTACTTGTTAAGTTACTACTTGACCTAAAACTTAAACTTGTTGGGAAAGGATCAAATACAGGATAAGGGTCCAATAGTTTTAAACTTACGATATGAACATATCATGAAAAATTAGGTAGCTTGCATGTATTTTATATATATTGAGTTGTTTAAAATTATTCTCTAGACTTATTACCAATATGAGGTGATCATAACACAGTCAATAGGACTGACACCTTTACCTGATCAGGTTATGAAAATTGCTTCTCTTTGTTTCAATCACCTTTTCTTTGTGGTAGGTGGCAATTCACTTGGCAATGTCTGGAGGAGAGTGATGGTTATGCCGCCAACTAATGATGACTTGCAAAATATAGTGAAAGCATGGTATCCAAATTTGGAATGGCTTGCTGCAAGCCTCATAGGTGGGTTTGTTAAGAAGTAATTTTGTGGTTTTGGACTAAAAATGCATTTATAATAACTTTCTGATGTATATGGCAGAGACCTTTGAAAGGGTTAGCTCTTTCCCTCTGCACCAGCTTGCTTCTCTCAGCAGGTTCTCATTAAGGTATCTAACTGCATTGTACTGTTCATGTTGTATGTTGAGGTTAATTGATTTCAGTCACTGCATTTTTTCTCATTTCTCCAAATGGCAGGGATCTCCTCAAATGGTGCAAGCGAATTGCAGGTTTAGACTTCAGCTCGACGGTAGATGGTTTGTCGGCTTACGAGTGCCATTACATCTATCAAGAGGTCACGTTCTGTTTATGTACTGCTTTGTTTCTGTTAATGTTCCTCTGTACTTCTTTGTTTCTGTTAATGTTCCATCTTAAAGATTTGGTAGTGAAATGGTTTATCCTGCTTTCAGGCAGTCGATATATTTGCATCTTTTTCAACATCTGCTGAAACCCGGTTGACTATGATGAAAGAACTTGCAAAAATGTGGGCAGTTCCCATTTCAATGGCCGAGACCTTATATCCTTCTCATGAACCCGTAATCCAGGTGTATATTGGTTTAAGTTGTTATGGATAATTCTACTGATATAGATATCATTAGTTTCTTATGTTTGCCACTGAACTGCAGAAATCCCCCTCAGAATTAAGAATTGGACGAGTTACTCTCCAGTGCGACAAAACAGTTAGTGTATGCACTTAAACTTGCCTTTATTTTTTAGGTTTTGTAAGATTTTGTGTTGATAATTTCATAATTTCAGTATGTTGTAGGTTTTTTTTTTTTTTTTTTTAAATTTTAATTTGATCTTGCAGTTACATGACCAGAGTAGACAGTTTGTCAACATTCAAAGTTCGCTGCATTTACTTGAGAGAATAGCTTGCACTGTTAAGTATAATGAGTCTGTTCTCTTGGTTGGTGAAACTGGTACTGGCAAGACTACAATAGTGCAGAATCTGGCCATGATGCTTGGTCAGAGACTTACTGTCTTGGTACGCTGGTGGAGGATTTCTCTCTTTACCCCTCTGTTAATGATGGTTGATGATCTCTTATTATTTTTCTTTTTTCCCCAGAACTTAAGTCAACAGAGTGATGTTGCTGATTTATTAGGAGGATTCAAGCCTATGGATGCACGGTTCTTATGTACTCCCTTATATAAGGAGTTTGAGTATTTGTTCTCTAAGACGTTCTCCCTGATGGTAATTTTAACAATTTATATGATACTTTCCCTTTTGTAATCAACATTACATATATTTCATATATATATATATATATATATAGTCTCTGTTTGCCTATGTGATGTAGATAGACTTGATAAATGTAACTTGTGAAAAATATAACTTGCTGTTGTATCTGACATCCAGGAAAATGAGAAGATTTTTTCCCATCTGCAAAAGATTTTAAGGGATAAGGATTGGAAAAAATTGTTAAAAGGACTACGGAAATATGTTGATGAGTATCAAAAGAAGGTGAAAAAGAGGAAGAAACCCTTGGACGAGGAATGGGAGAATTTTTCTATGAAACTTGAAACTGCCAGAAGACAAATTGCTTCATCTGGAATGATATTTTCATTTGTAGAAGGAGCATTTCTAACTGCGGTTCGAAAGGGTGAGTGGATTTTGCTTGACGAGATGAATTTGGCTCCACCAGAGACTTTGCAGAGAATTATTGGTGTTCTTGAAGGAGAAAATGGTTCACTTTGTTTAGCTGAAAGAGGGGATGTCAGTCTTATACGTAGGCATCCTAATTTTCGTATATTTGCTTGTATGAACCCGGCAACTGATGCTGGGAAGAGGGATCTGCCTTATGCTATACTTAGTAGGTTTACTGAGTTCTTTGTTGATGATGTTTTGGATGACAAAGATTTAGAACTATTCATTGAAAGATTTTTAGGTGAAAGCAGATCAAATAGAGAGTTAGTAGAAAAAATAAGGTGCTTCTACAAAGCAGCCAAAAAGGAATCTGAAGAAAGGCTGCAGGATGGGGCTAATCAGAAGCCACAGTACAGCTTAAGGTCTCTATACCGTGCACTAGAATTTACAAGGAAGGCAGAGAGGAAGTTTGGATTTGGCAAAGCACTTTATGATGGATTCTGCATGTTTTTTCTTACTTTGTTGGATGGACCCAGTGCAAAGCTTATGAAGCAGATGATTGATTATGTTGTAGGGAAAAATATACCTCCACCTGTACCTTTTGATGCTTACTTGGAAGTTAATAGAGGGATCTCAATGTCTGATGATTTCTTGAAGAATTATGTTTTGACAAAAAGCGTTAAAGAACATCTAAGCAACCTGGCACGTGCAATTTTTATTAAGAGGTATCCAATTCTCTTACAAGGTCCAACATCTAGTGGGAAAACTAGTCTTGTGCAGTATCTTGCTACCATAACTGGTCATGAGTTCATGCGGATAAATAATCATGAACACACTGACCTGCAGGAGTATTTAGGTTCTTACATAACTGGTGCTTCTGGGAAGCTTGTATTTCATGAAGGTGTATTGGTTAAGGCTGTCAGGAATGGTCAGTGGATTGTTCTAGATGAGCTGAACCTAGCTCCATCAGATGTGCTGGAAGCATTGAATCGCTTGCTAGATGACAATAGAGAGCTCTTTGTGCCTGAGCTGTGTGAAACTATAAAGGCTCATCCAGATTTTATGCTTTTTGCCACTCAAAATCCGCCTACTTTTTATGGTGGGCGTAAATTGCTTTCTCGAGCCTTTCGCAATCGTTTTGTAGAGATTCATGTTGATGAAATCCCAGAAAATGAATTGAGCACAATACTAGAAAAAAGGTGTGAAATCCCTGAAAGCTATGCTAAGAAGATGGTTGAAGTTATGAAGGACTTGCAGTTGCACAGGCAGAGTAGCAAGGTATTTGCTGGAAAACATGGATTCATAACTCCACGAGATTTGTTCCGTTGGGCTAACCGTTTCAAGGCCTTTGGAAAGTCTTATGAAGATTTGGCCAGGGATGGTTATTATCTTTTGGCAGAAAGGCTGCGTGATGAGGGTGAGAAGTGTGTGGTTCAAGAAGTTTTGGAGAGACATCTTCGTGTCAAAATCATCAAAGACGACTTGTATCCACAGGTATTTTGTTTTTACATCTCATGGTAATATGCTGCTAAATGTACATGATAAAGAAGTCTGTTGATGATTTATTTCTTTAGTGCCAACACTTGATCCATAGTATTGTCATTTGATTGGTCTATCTGTTTGGGAGACTGGTTAAGAAATGAATATCCTGAAGTTATTTTTCTCTGTTTGTGGATTTCTCAGGAAGTTGCTGGAAGTGACTTGGTTTCAGATAGACTTGGAAAGTATGGATTGTAACAGTGTTAATTTCTTAATGCTGGTGGTTTGGGCTTTAATGCATTATAGTGCCATTTTCTCACTCTGCTAATTGGTTCCCTGCAGTGTCATCTGGACAAGAAGTATGTGGAGATTGTACTTTCTTGTTAGGCGTTGCTATGAGTTACGTGAACCTGTACTTCTTGTTGGTGAAACTGGTGGTGGAAAGACAACAGTCTGCCAGTTGCTGAGTTTGGTTTTGGGGTCCAAGTTGCTTATTTTGAATTGCCATCAGTACACTGAAACATCTGATTTTATCGGGGTCTGTTATCAGTTATATTTGTTTCATTTTTTCTGCACGCATGTATTGTCTTGAGCATTGGGTATTTTGACAAGTTTAATGGTCTTCAAATGTTCACTGATGAACTGTTTTACAGGGGTTCTATCCTGTTCGGGATAGATCAAGACTAATGTCTGAATTTCAGTACCTAATTGAACAGTTGAGGATGTCAAAGGCTTTAATCAACTATACAGGGGACTCAGTAAGTCTTTTTATTTTTTATTTTATAAAAATGTAAGAAATTACAAAATATGGAATATTGCGCTTGTGCTTTTCCTTAGCGGACACTCATGGTTTCTTATGATTCCTTGGTTGTAGACGATTTCTTCAGACATCGGTCAGGCTTCTTCAACTCTTAATAAGTTGTCTGTAATAATTAAATGCTACAGAGAAGGTCAGGTTTCATGTTCTGCTGTGACTCCACAAGATCTTGATAGTCTCGAGAAGCTGATATTGAACCTCACTCAGCTGCATCAGAGGTGGCAGACTATCTTTATGTGGCATGATGGTCCTCTCGTGCAAGCAATGAAGGATGGTAGTCTTTTTCTTGTGGATGAAATTTCCTTGGCCGATGATAGTGTTCTGGAAAGATTGAATAGTGTGTTGGAGCCTGAGAGAAAATTGGTGAGTAATCCTCTTCTTAGGGGCTGGTTTAGTTTACTTAATGAATCCCTTGTCATTTTGTTGCCCAAGTTATCAAACTTAGCGCTGTTATTGTCATTTTTTTTTTTTTTTCATTTTGCAGTCTTTGGCTGAGAAAGGAGGACCGATTCTAGAAAATGTTACCGCTCAAAAGAACTTCTTTCTTTTGGCAACTATGAATCCTGGTGGTGATTATGGTAAGAAGGAATTATCTCCTGCTCTTCGTAACCGGTTTACTGAGATATGGGTGCCTTCTGTTAGTGATGTAGATGAGCTTAGAAACATTGCTTCACAAAGGTATGTGTATTTAGGAAATATTTTTATATTTACTATTGTACATAGAAACATAGTCTCTTGCATGATCTTAATCTAGCATATTTATTTTTTCAGAATTGCCAATCCTGGACTCGTATATTTGGTGGGTCCTATGCTAAGTTTCTGGGGGGTAAGTTCAGATTTCCTATTATTTTTTATGTGCCATGGGGTTAGTATGAGAAATGAATTATCATTTTGGTGCAGACAGCTCTCTACAATACATACCATTGCATTCCATCATCTTTAATTACTTCACCTTATTGGATACATCTTATTATGTGAGACAAAAAGAGATCTATAATTGTGTAGTCTTCATTTTATATTAGTAAGAATCCCATTTCACTCCTAGATTCTAGTCACTAGGTCTTGAAATACTACATAATTATCAAATGTATTTTGTGGGTGGATTTTTATAATTATAGTCTTTGTTTCATCCTTGTTAAAGCATTAATGGAGAGGCATTAGCCGGACATTTTGTATATTTTTTTTTCTGGGATTTCATGGTTACTTCTGCTATGATGGTTGGTCTTGTTTGTGGTTTCTATGTTTTCATTTGTATCAGTTTGAGTAACCTGGTTTCTGTTATTTCCTCTGCTCTACAGTGGTTCAGCCAATTACAAATAGAGAGAACTCTAACTGTGAGAGATCTCCTGTCTTGGATTGCCTTCATTAATGTGACAGAGAAAAGTTTAGGGCCTGCTTATGCATTTCTCCATGGGGTTTTCCTTATTTTGCTTGACGGACTGAATTTAGGTACTTCCTTACCTAGTTATATCTCAATGTTTGTCTTCAATTTCTTGCATTTGCCTCAAAGAAGATAAGAGCATCTGAACTACGTTGTTAGGGATTGGGTAAACCTCAGGCCATTGGCCCAAGGGCATGGCTCCTAGGAATTTATTGTATGCAGTGAGAGTCAAACCTTAGATCTAATGCTTTTAGGCATTAGAGCAAAGTGACTCCAAATCTTTGGGGTTGCTAGTACTTCTTTATTTAAAATATATACTGCCTTGACATTGCACCAAATCATTTTCACTTTTCTTTTGCACTTATGCATTCAATGATGTGTTGATGTCAAAGTTCGAATGCATCAAAAGTTGGATGTGATTGGTGTTGTAAGGCTATAATATGTTTTGTTCTGCTCTTTTAATGGTAGTGCCAGTCCTTGTTACCATTTTCCGCTGGTTGAAGCTTATTTTTCCTCCATTTCCTTTTACTTATTCTCATCTTATATTGTTCTCTTTTGCCCATTTTACTTAGGCACTGGTATTTCTAAAAGTGATGCTGGGGAGTTGAGGGAGAGATGCTTGTCTTTTCTTTTACAACAACTAAAGGTGCGTTTCCTTCTATTTATTTTGTTTTTGTCACTGCTAACTGAATGAATCATACATCAGTTTGTCCTCTCCAAGGGTTGATAGAGATGTGTTAATGTTGGTTATGGCTCTAATAAACTGCTGATTGTATTCGATCTTTCTTCAGTTATTTAATGTTTTTCTCTTCATGTTTTGTTGTCAAACCTTTTCTATCAAATAAAGACAGAGAGTTTTATTCACTGCAACATTACTATTATTATTGTTTTTTGGGTGCTCATTTGGAAACTGTTTGTGGTACCTTTTTGCCTTATTGGAATTTTTGTAGAATCATAAGACAATGATTTCCATTCTGATACTATAGGTGAGCAATAACAATGTGCTTTCGGCAAAACTGTCAACCATGGAGAATTATGGTTGGGGTGATCTTGGAACAAATGTTGATATCTCATGCTGTGATGATATGCAATATGACAATGTCTTTGGGATCAATCCATTTTACATTGAAAAAGGTGATCTTATATATTGTTGTTTAAATTTATACTGTTATGGAGACTAAACTAGTTACAAGTGTGACTGTTAATTTTGAGCAGTTTGTTATTTTGGACAAAGTACAAATATGATGCTCCTGTTGGACTCTCTTTTTTTTCTTCTTTGTTTGACTTCTTTTTAATTTAAAATGAGCTATACATTTTTGAAATTCTGATTTGAATATTTGTGGCTGATATTCAATATTAAGCCGCACTGTGTAAGGATACTCTCGTTCTATATGCCTTACTAATCTGTGGGTTAAATCTATAGGTCATGAAAAGACTCATATTGGAGATTTTAAATTTTGGGCACCAACCACACGTCGAAATACCTTGCGGGTATTGCGAGCTATGCAGCTTCCCAAGCCTGGTTTGTCTCTTTTCAGTACTGATGATGTCCTCCCACACATCCCCTGGAATGTTCTAGAATGTTATTGACATCTTAAATCATTTCATATTTTGCAGTGTTACTGGAAGGCAGTCCAGGTGTTGGGAAAACGAGTCTAATTGTGGCCTTAAGCAATTATTCTGGGCATAAAGTTGTTCGCATTAATTTATCTGAGCAGGTAAATGTCTGTTGTGTATGCTGTTTTTGTTCTTCATTCTCTTTTTCATTCTTTGCAACCTTATAATATTTCTATGCTAATGATTGTAGTTGTGCTTGTGGTGCAGACTGACATAATGGATTTGTTGGGGTCAGACTTGCCTGTTGAGAGTGACGAGGGAATGAAGTTTGCATGGGCCGATGGAATCTTACTGCAGGTTAAGACATGTTTCAAGAGAACTTTTGTCTTTAGTCTACTTGCCATATAATACTGAAATGTTTTCAATTTTCTTTGCAGGCGATAAAGGAGGGTTGTTGGGTGTTGCTAGATGAGCTTAATCTTGCCCCACAATCTGTCTTAGAGGCACTGTTTACCCTCTGCTTTTTTCTATTACTTGCAACCCTTTTCTTTGTTGCTTTTGCTTGTTTATGTAGTTTCCTTCTCTTTCATCTTTCTATGCATGATTATAATAGTGATAAATTGTTATTTTTATTAGGGTTTGAATGCTATTCTGGATCATCGTGGTGAGGTCTTCATTCCAGAGCTAGGTCTTACATTTAGGTGTCCATCATCTTTCCGAGTTTTTGCATGTCAAAATCCTTCTTATCAGGGTGGTGGCAGAAAAGGCCTTCCTAGGTCCTTTCTCAATCGTTTCACTAAGGTTTGTTTGTTACATTGTCATTGCATCTATGGATATATAACATCGATGAAACTGAATGATTAACTGACATTAATGAAAATTGCCATTGCTCTATTCCTTTTCATTTGGTTTCTCAGGTATATGTGGATGAATTGGTAGAGGATGACTATCTTTTCATTTGTAGTTCACGGTATCCATCAATACCGAGATCTATGCTTTCAAAGCTGATTTTGTTTAATAAACGATTACATGAAGAAACCATGGTTTATCACAAGTTTGCTCAGGATGGCTCACCCTGGGAGTTTAATCTCCGTGATGTGATTAGGTCATGTCAGATAATACAAGGTCTGACATGTCTTTCTTTTGTGCAATTTAATATTCCTATGCATTATGTTTTATGATTTAGCTTATGTCCTGGTTTAACTTCTAGTTGTTTTAAACTTAGGTGCACCTGAGAATACAAAAGTTAATTTCTTTCTTGATATCCTCTACGTTCAAAGAATGCGTACTGCTAGTGACCGCAAAGAAGTTCTGCGGCTCTATGAACAGATTTTTGGGGTGAAGCCTTTTATAAATCCTTATCCAAGAGTGCAGCTCAATTCTCGATACTTAATAGTGGGGAACACAGCTATTAAAAGGAATTCTAGTCAGTTGTCTAAAGTTGCTAGTAGTCAGCTGAAAATTCTGCCTGGTATTCGCCACAGCTTGCAAGCTGCTGCACATTGTGTACAACAACAATGGTTATGCATTCTGGTTGGCCCATCGTCATCTGGAAAGACTTCATTGATAAGGTTGCTATCTCAGCTAACTGGAAATACACTGAATGAATTGAATCTCTCATCTGCAACTGACATATCTGAATTACTTGGGTGCTTTGAGCAATATAATGCCTTTCGCAATTTTCGCTTGGTTGTTGCTCAAGTTGAGCGGTATTTTAATGAGTATTGCAGTTTGCAATTAGAGTCCTCAGTGGATGTAATTGTTAGTCAAAGAAAGGATTTAATTTCCAGGTGGCTTGCTTTCTTATCTAGTGTTGATTTTAATGTCATGTCAAGTTCACCATCCACATACAAAGAGAATTGGAAGAGTATTAGCTACTCTCTTTCTGAATTGGTTGAGATTGTTGAAAAACTGAGATTGGATCTGGAGAACAATGCTTTCCCTCTTTCTTGGTCAAGTAAGGAACTGGATAGAACAATGAAGACAATATTAAAGTTGCAAGATAACCAGCAAACTCCGTGTTCTGCTAAATTTGAATGGGTTACAGGGTTGCTGATAAAGGCCATAGAAAATGGAGAATGGATAGTCTTAGAGAATGCAAATCTTTGTAATCCCACGGTATGTGAAGTTTCCTTAAAAGAGTTAGCTTTTTATCTTCCAAAATCCTACTGAGATATTTATAGCAACTATCTGAGCTGTTTATTTCTTTTGTTTTTTCATTGCTAGGTTCTTGATAGAATCAACTCTTTGGTCGAGCCAAGTGGTACAATTACACTCAATGAGTGCGGGACTATTGATGGAAAACCAGTGGTTCTCCAACCGCACCCTAATTTCCGAATGTTTCTTACAATAAATCCAAGCTATGGTGAAGTATCCCGCGCTATGCGAAATAGGGGTGTCGAGATATTTATGATGCCTCCGTATTGGCTATTTGATGAAGGAAAAGGCTTGGCCTTTGAGGATGGGGAACTAAATGATGCAAAAAGGTTTCTTGCACTTTCTGGTGTTCCTGCTAGTAAACTGGTTGAATCAATGGCTAAAGCACATGTCTATGCTAGTCTTGAAGGTTTGCACTTTAATAAATGTATTACATATCTTGAGCTTGCACGTTGGGTTCATTTATTTCAGCAGCTTCTTGCGAATGGAAATCAGCCTTTGTGGAGCCTCCAAATCAGCTGGGAGCATACTTATCTTTCTTCTTTAGGCCAGGATGAAGGAGAAAATATAATTAGCCATGCCAAGAATGCATATTTGTCAACATTTGAATTGTGTGAATTTGATTCATCATTGGGGTGTTCCTTGTGTATGCCTGGAGGATGGCCAATGCCTTTGAAGTTAAGGGACTTCGTATGGTATTCAAGAGAGGAATCTGTCAAACAGAACTGTATGTATTTGGAGTTCCTGGGTGCCCAGTATGCTTCATGTGAACTGCAAAATCGCTGGAATGGCAGTCCTGTGGATCAAGCTTTGACTGCCAGTAACAATGCAATGATGTACTTGAATAATGTGAAGATGTTAAACAGGATCATGTATCCAAATGTTTCAAAGGGGATCATTTCAACCTCTGGTGGAAAGATGAAGTTCAACTTAAATTTGGTTAATAAAATGCTATTATTTTCTGCCAATTGGACAATTGAACAAGCGACAGAAAGTGATTTTCAGTTGTATCTTCTCTGGTTCAGCTGGTTTAGTTCTCAAGTGCAACCCTACTGTCAGTTTTTCAACTCTTTCCTTGCTTCAATCAAAAAGGAGTTGGAGGACCAAATTTGGAAAGATATATTTCGCTTCCACAAGGAGCTTACATCTCATCATCAAGTTGATTTAGAGTCACATCCAATTGCTGTACTTTCGACGGAGTTAGTTAATTTAACTGCATCCGATGATACGTTAAAGGAGCAGAATAATCTCCTTTATAATGCTATTAACTGTGTTGACCTTCTGAGGCTTAGTTATCAACAGTGGAATGCTGAGAGTGAGCATGATTACACCAATGAAACTGGGCATTTCCAATCATTTTTGAAATCTCTAAGAAATTTGGAGAAGGAAGTCCTGAAGACGGTTGTTAAGTCTCCCTCTATTGATAAGCTGATTCAATTATACACTGATCTTCTTGAAGATCACACACAATTTTGGAACAGTCTTACCTCATCGCAGGTCAATTCCTTACTGATTTCCTGGCAATCTTTGATGAAGAACACTAGAAAATTGCATCACTTTTTTCCAAAAGAAGTTGAGAATATCCTGGTAATCTGACAATGATATGTAGCACTCCTGTGTCTTTTAATTATGTTTCTTGTAACTTGAATATAGTAATTTTTTTTTTTTTTTTTTGGATATGTGTAGATGAAGGGAAAGATTCTGGGTGAACTTTCTTCTTGGCATTTTCAGTCACAAAGGTCTTTACTATGGGTTCATGGTGGTCATCCGGTTTTGCCACGGTCGGCTAGGATATATTATCAACAACATCAACTTTTAAAGTTCTGTGAATGTGTGTGGCAAAAGCAAGGTATGGTTCTGATTTTCTGATTCTGAAATTGCCATGACAATAAAAATTTGAAAATCTTGTGATTTAATCATGTAGTGAATTAACTTTTTTGAAAATATTTGCTGTAACAGTGAGTGATTGTCTCATTGATGTTGTTGCATCGTGTGATCCTGAACTTCGCTTCCTGGCATTGCAAGGTATAGCTTTTAACTTTACTTCATTCTGTGGTGTCTTGCAGTCACTTGAAATGACATTGGAGTAGGACAATAATTATTTAAGTATTATTATTTCTTCAGTGGCTATGTTGCTAGCATTAATATTTTTGTTGGTATGCTGTTGTTGCTTATCTTAGTCACATCTCTGTACTAATGTTACTAATTGGGTGAGAGCGTATTTAGGATTGCCTTCAAGGAAGGGAAAGAAGTGGAACTGAAAAAACTTATATAAACTTGAAGAAAAAGATAGTTAGGAAAGGCTAAAAGGAGGCTACCACACTATAGGATGTGGGGTTGGGGTAGTGGAAGAGTATTGTCAGAGCATTTCTTTCTCTATCTGATTT
>JANLJB010028862.1:0-12360 GCA_026212285.1 Bursera cuneata | reverse complement strand
TGAGTTGATTTAGGGTGCATAAAACTGCCTAGATAACTCTGGTAATATGTGGCGTAGGTTCCCTGAAAATTTTACTCTCGTATGTCATTAGATGCTGCAGGCTCTGTTGTTCTGGGTAGTTTTAGCCGTTTCTTTTCGTCATTTATTGGCATCATAACCTCTCCCTGAGAATATATATAATTACCATTCCACCAAGTGCTCCAACTTTGTTTTGCATTTTGTCTTTGGGGACTATCTGTATCTGGAATGGTAATGCTCATTATAAGTTAGGACATAGCCTGTACACCATGTTGGTTGGTTTTCATAAGCTGAGGATAATCCACTAGTGCATGGTTAAGTGCAATGAATATTTCGAAAACTTGTGGTCCTCCAAGAGTTATGGAGTACTCAGGACGAAGAGTGTTGCACCTAGGTTTGTGTAACAAACAGTGAGATCCTCTGGCGGCTTCTAATGTGCCTTCTTTAATTAGGTTATGATAAGACCATTGTACTTAAAACAAGGATAAAGAACAAGTAACATATGAAGATTCACTGTATTAACATGTATAATTATCGTAACTAAATGGTGTTGCATGATTCTACTTTTTTGAATTAGAGCAGGAACTGCTAAACTATATGGCTGACTTAATGTATAGGGGGTGATGTGCATTTTTTTATCTAACTTTTCCATTTCTGGTTACAGCTTAATATTCTACCGCATCAGAATATGGAAACAGTTGGAGCTTCTCCTTATCAAAGTTATTATAAACATCATAATGGCTTTGCGGCCTTGGCATCCATGACATGGATCTCTAATAATCGAAGATTATGCTTGTGGAATCTGGACCAGGTCTAGCTTAACGGCCCAAGACTCTACCCATTCTCAAGTCATCTAAGTTTCCATCAGAATACAGTGGTACGATATACTCTCAGATTAATGACGTTATCAATGTAATTATCAGATTAATAATTTGTTATTAGATAATTAGATATCGTTATATGTTATTAGAATATTGTTTCGGTATCTACTCATAATACTGTAGCAATTCCCTTTGAAAGGCATGTAATGTTTGTTTTATTTTGGTGATATAGCAGTAAGATAAAGGGAAGTTGTTGACAAAATAGACACAGAGACATTGAAGCACATGGCTCAATATGTTCCTTTCATTATTGGTCCTTGATCATATGGGTACATACATCCAAAAAATATATAGTTTAAATTTATTTATAATATAATATAACCTTAATTAATTAAAATAATCATTGGCCTTCATAACTTGTGTTATTTTTCATTAGGGAATGACGTCAAGATGACTTTGGCATTGCTATACACATGATGCTCCAATAATAATCCCAATCCAGCTCCAATAATAATCCCAATCCAAGTTACACAAGAGAAGACACATTACTTGATAACTTGGTTCACTTAACTTCACAAGAAACAATTTTGTAATATATTTTTTTTGACACTTTATCGATCCTAAACGAGATGTATAATATTAAAAAGAATAATGTTATACTTACAAAGTTATGATATAATATTTGTTCTTCAACTGATGTGACAATATTTTATCATCTGTCATATCATCTATCTTAATTAATGTTTAATTTTACGATGATAATATGATGAAATCATTAATTAAAAGAGAAAATCATAGATAGATAAATCATCTTCAAGATGATAATTATAAAAAAAGAAAAAAAATTACTAAAATAGGTGATACACTAGATAAAATGACACTCTCATTAATATATTCTATTACCAATTTTCTTTGATATTGTTAGTGTCGATAAAGGTTGATTGAAGATGGTGAGGTTTTCTAGATTTTCAAAATCATAGATAGTCATGTGAGATTTCAACAAATTATGAGAGAAATCTACGGAACATACTTAGATAATTGTTTTCATTGATCAAGATTTGAGAATTATTATTAGTAAAAACTAAAGAAAAAGTCAAAACAACATTTTTGGGTTTGTTTTGTCAACGTTGAAAAACCCAAATGTTCATTTATGAAGAAAAAAAATTTAAATATTTACAACTAAAAAGATTATTAATAGTATATTTTGATTCAAAATAAATGAATAGTGGAAAGTATTGAAGCATGAGCCCAGATTGGGTTATTCAAGCAATCCCATGTGCAATAACAATGGAGTAAGAGGTGAGATGTTGTGAAGAGGACCATATCATTCCTTTATATACATCTATAAAGAATTTTATATTCCATAAAATATTTGAAAAAAGCTCAAGAGGGTCTATGGAGGATTTGATTATAGAAGCCACTGAAATTGACTAAACATGTACACATCAATTTTCGTTTTCAGAGCTTCAACTTTCATTCATTTGTTTAAATTGACTCCTCACTTGCCATTTAGCCTTTTAGTCAACTTTTATGATTCATTAATTTCGTGTCTTGTTGTTGTTAATGTTAGGCAGAAGTTCACACGAGATCTGTGATCTTGTCACACTCACACAGATGGAATAATTCAATTACAATCATATTGAAAGAGTTAACACCTAGAAATGAAAATTTCCACATCTTTATTCAACGATTTACAAGATTTGATACCTATATTGATAATGATAATAAAACTATTATTATCTTTGCTCAAATGGGATTTTGGAAGATGAGGAGTGGGGGCTGTTAATGGGGGTCACAGGTATTCATAGTCAAATACGTGAAGGATGAGGCAACTTGTGCTCGTCTTTATTGCAGTTGTAATTCTAGCTGCTTATTCAACGGCAACCTGTTTTGTGCCAGACATTTCTCAATGTAGAAAAAAACTCCAAAACATGTGCATCTGCAAGCCCATGAAAACCATGTAACATTAATGTGAAAGAACTAAGAGTTTCATCAATTTCTTTTCAGAATGAAGCAACTCATAGTAAACATGTCATGGTCCTAATCTGATAACCGGTATGATTTTCTACCAATGGATTATAATAAATTAAAATGTTACCGAGAAAGTGAAATTAAATCAAAAAGTGATGGTTCATGTTATTAAAATTCAAAAATTTGATACTATTATATCAAATAGTATAATCTATATTATGTTATAAATATTGAGTAAATAAACGTGGATATATTGTAAGGGATTATTTGTTTTTAGGTCTGAAATTCTAAATTAAACTGAATTTCAATCATTCAAATATTTTGATGGGTTTGTTTCTAATGTTGAAGTCAGTCTCTCACTTAAATTTATCTAGTGAAAAAGTAAAAGATATATATTTTATTTAAATACAAAAAGTATTTTAAATATTTCTAATTATGCTGCTTCCTACCTATTTTATTGTTATATTAATTCTTTAATATTAATTTAAAATCATGAAATTATGCAATTAATTGTTTGTCCAAATCACTAACCGGGCGGTTGTCAGAATCTCGTATGTGAGAAGCTAAGATGTATTTAAGCAATTGAGTATGGTGTCATTTTCGGGCCTTCACCTTTCAATACCTGCCACATGACTTCATGTTCATTTGCCCGCTTGGGCACTCTCACTCACTCAACCACGAGTCCAGAACCAGACAAATAAATAAAAGGGGAAAAGTGTTTCCTTGGCTTTCCTCTGCAACAACCTTTACTTTGTCTTGTCACTTATGCAAACTCTGAGAGAGAGAGAGAGAGAGATTCACCACTATAGGTAGATTCAAAGTTAAAGAACAAAATTCAAACAACCAAAGGAAAAGGCAAAAAAGAAGTTTCACATACTCACTAACACGCTTTATTTACTTTTATTTTTCTTTATTAGTTTGTTTTCTCTCTCTCGATAGAGAAAGATATGAAGCTTCTCATTGTGCTACTGGCCATGTGGGTATGTATCATTTCTTTGTTTTCGTCTATACTTGTTGTTGCCAGACCAGAGACAACTGGTTCCACCACTTATAGTCCTGGTTTTCCCGCTGAGAGAGAACCCATTTCTCAGTTTTCTGCAGCCATGGAAGCTGAATCTCCAGGTATGTCAACAGTGGCCAGTGTTTGGTCTTTGTATCACGTGTTCACTTCCAGTTCTGTGCTTCGTTTTCTTGCATGGGTTAAAGGGTTTGCTTTGTTTCCAAATTCAACTCAAATTCATAACTTGAAGTACCAGGAAGTTAATGTATGGCAGATTTAGTCATTAAAGCTAATGTGCTCTCTGTTTAGCTGCTGAGATGATGCAGAGCAGAGAGAAAGCAAACTAGAAAAGCAGTTCATTAAAGTACTCTATAGCTTAAGGAAATTGTCCATTCTTGAAATTAGAAACTTTCTTTTGATTTTGGTCTTCCCTTGCGAGGCCTAACTGGTTTTTACCTTCAGAAATTGAAGTCAAATTTGTAAATTAAGGAGAATAATAAATGTAATCTAGGACTGCGTATTAGTTTTAGAATTTATTACTAAATTTGGTATTTTCATTTGTTTGGATGTCGAATTTGGGCTCCATTTGACTGTGAGAAAATTGGACAAGAAAATGAAACTAGAATTTTCTATCTTATATGACTCTTTATGGTCAATAAGAATTGTTCTTCATGATAGAATTTATCAGTTAAGGTTAGTATTTTCTTATGAATCTTTATAAATTAAGAGATCATTAAGCTGAAAGTTTTCTATTCCTCAGCAGCCAAATGCATATTTTGTGGGATTGCCATTTTTTTTCCCAAGAATTCAATATATTTTGCTAAAGCGTTTGTTTCTATTTGTTCCAGGAACTCCTGAGGTTAAAGTAGTGCACCATCAAGATCTGAACACGAAAATACTTGTAGCACTCGTTGTTGCATCCTCTCTCCTCGGTGTTCTGTTGGTGTTTCTTTTATGTTTTTGGATCTATCGATTGAAAAACCTGAAGAATTCCCATGGAAAAAGCAAACAGAACTTCGGTATCTTCCTTTTTGCGAAATCAGATATGCTTTGATTCTTGTCTTTTATGTCAAGAAAAATAATCAACAGTTATTATTCCAGTTATGTTTGTGTTTATTATTGACTTTTGCTTTTAATTTCTGTTGCTATATGAAATTTGAAGAAAGTGGCAGAGGACTTTCATTGAGTCCACTTATGGAACGGTTTAATTCGTTAAGGACATCTGGTAGGAAGGATTCAGTTGCTGTCGTTGAGTACCAGTTATTAGAAGCTGCTACAAATAATTTCCAAGAAAGTAATGTTCTGGGTGAGGGAGGTCGTGGGCGTGTTTATAAAGCTCGTTTCAGTGACAAATTTCTTGCGGCAGTGAAGAGAATAGATGATGGAGGGCAGTATGCTGAAAGAGAGTTTGATGTATTTCTTCTTTTCCTGAGATTGATTTGGATATCTATTTTCTGGAAATTGCTACCGGTACTAATGGTTTTTCTTTGTTGAAACATTTGATTGCCTCTACAGAATGAGGTGAATTGGCTATCTAAAATCCAGCATCAGAATATAATTTCTCTCTTGGGTTACTGCATCCACAATGAAACAAGGTTTCTTGTATATGAAATAATGCTAAATGGCTCTTTGGAGAACCAATTGCATGGTACAAACTTCATCTCCATAATTCTACAAAACCTTGCATCAGATACTGGAATATATTAAATTTTAACATTTTTATTTTTATTTTTTTTGATGAATGTTTCAGGGCCTACTCATGGAACTGCTTTAACTTGGCATCTACGGATGAAAATTGCTGTTGATGTTGCACGGTAAATCCATTTAGCCAACTGTTTCATTTATTTTCTTTTCATTCTTTCTCATGCTAACATGGTTGCAACTACTGTACTGATTGCTAGAGGACTAGAATATCTCCATGAGCACTGCAATCCTCCTGTGGTCCACAGAGATCTGAAATCATCCAACATTCTTCTTGATTCTAACTTTAATGCAAAGGTAAATGTTATACAAGAATTGTGAAATCTTATGCGCAATTTTGTGTATCATGCTTTGTACTATTAAGTAGAATGCTGTCCTTTCTAACATTTTGCTTCATTCAGCTTTCAGATTTTGGCCTTGCTGTGACTGCTGGGACTCAGGGCAAGAATGTAAAGCTTTCTGGAACTCTGGGATATGTTGCCCCAGAATACCTTTTAGAGGGTATGTCAGAGACTGAATTGACTTAAAACTTGATAATGGTTGCTTGTTCTGTTATAAAATGCCATTTTTTGCTTCTCCCACTTATGTCTTCTTCTGTCCTGTAAGCCTTTACGTTTCTGTCAACATGCCATTCTATTTTGCTTTCTGATAAACATTCTTGTTTTTAACTTCATTTAAAGAGGGGGACTTGAAATAATGATTTCAGAAGAAATCAGTTGGTATTCCACAAGATTACTGTGTGCCAACTGAGAATAGTGTATTATGTGTTATATTATTTCTGCCATTGTGTGTATTTGACTTACCATTTAAGTATACACTAGCTTTCAAATGATACTGGACATATTTATATCTTCTTCCCACTTTTGTCAAGCCATAGAAGAATATGAAACTTACATTGGAATACATGATCTATGGATCACTCGTTGAGTTCATAGTTTTCACAGAGTAGCACTTGATATAGATACCTACATTTTTTATACTAATCTCTTTTGCTCACTCTTGCTCATAATTTCAAGTAGAATTTCATATTTTTTTCCTGTTTTTAGACCCTGTCCTATTAGATCCCTATTTTCATGTCACTATGTTTTTGACCTAGAGCACCAGTAGAGCCTAGTCGTCAACATAAGCATAATAGAAATACAGTATATTTATGTAGTATGATGTGGAAAATCATTTGAAATATGTATTCAATCAGATGCTCTGTTTCTGAAAATATATAATATGGTTCTGCATGCACTTTGCCATTAGAGGAGATTACAAATGTGATAGAACATTTAATAGGAATGATACCAGAGTTCATGGATGAGACAGCTAGGATTATACATAACTACATTATCAGTGTCTATCACGTTGATGAAGTAGCATAGTATGTGGTTTATAAAGATATGAGCAAGCATCATCTCCCAGTAAGATTGGCTTCCACGCTGACTAAGAAAAACAGGAATGCCATATATGAGTTTTCTTAAAGCATCTCTATCATCTTCTTCTGTTTATAATGGATGCTGCCACAATGTCTATTTAAGTATAGAGAAAAGGTTATTCTGATCTTTTACATTTCAGGTAAACTAACTGATAAGAGTGATGTATATGCTTTTGGGGTTGTTCTGCTGGAGCTTCTGATGGGAAGAAGGCCAGTAGAGAAGATGTCACCAACACAATGCCAGTCTGTTGTCACATGGGTAATTTTCTTTTCCACCCTGTGTAAATGTCTCTAGAATAAAATAGAACTTACGTTATAAACCAAATTTGACAGGCCATGCCTCAGCTCACTGATAGATCAAAGCTTCCAAGCATTGTGGATCCTGTAATTAAAGACACAATGGATTTAAAACACTTATATCAGGTAAATAGCACTATGATTAGAATAATTACATAATAATCCTCCTTTTTACCAAATTTGAGCTTTATATTTCAACTGCATAGGTTGCTGCTGTGGCGGTGCTATGTATACAACCTGAACCAAGTTATAGGCCGTTGATAACAGATGTTCTGCATTCCCTCATTCCTCTTTTAGCGGCCGAGCTTGGAGGGTCACTACGAGTTGCATAACCTCTGTGCAATCAGCACCAAGCCTTGTGGCATGTAAAAATGTTGGCAAGCGACTTTGCACTGCATCAGCATCACATTCTCTAGAGCTGCAAGATGCTTGGGGGATATCACACAGTTCTCTTTTCTTAAGGTCCTGATCATTCTTTTACAGAGAGTTTCCTTCAGGGTTCATATACAGGAAGATCATGCTAGTTAGTTAGAATTTCTGTTTCCATTGCCAAAGCTGTAAATTAAAATGTGATTGTGTCATAGAACTTTCAATATACCTTCTTTGACTTAGAAATTGTTGATAGTGAGATGTACTTTTGGAAGAAAGCAAAAGAAGTGTAATTCTTGAAAGCACGGGAAAGATAGATAACGATGGATAATCATCAATTAAATATAGATATATTATGCAGAAATTTGGAATAAAATCACTTTCCTTTATATATATATAAAATTTGTACATAATATACTATGATGTCAATAAGGTGAATAAATTAATATATATTATTTTGACTTTTAATATTCATGTCTATCTAAATATATTTTTTTCCCATTGACACATTCAATAATGTGATCACATTCTCTATCACATCTCAAACACCAAAGTCTTGTTGATGATTCAGAGCTTTGAAAGAACTACTAATGGACAAGAAGGGTCAACAAACGGTCATTAATGTCATAAAACAGGCCAGACATCCATGGGACCAGTTCGCCTAACTTTGAAATTTAATCTTGAGTCTTCTGGGGGTTCCTCTTAATTATTGCTTGATCCCATTTTAGTAAACTTCTAGATCCATGAACTGGATGCATTATTGTCCCTGCAAAGTGCATGAATCAACACGACAAGATAAGAAGTTTCTCATTTGCCATGGGAAACGTTTATGAAGAAATCAGAACAACTCCTGGCAAGAATCTTGCTTTATCATAACACTACTTTCGACCCTGAAATAGTAAAAACTCAACAGTCAACATTCAACGTCTAGCAGGCACCAGAGAGGCAGAGACTTTTTCGTACTTGTTTGCTTTCACACTACCCAAAACGTTGCTTTTACATATGATTCCACTCATTAAGCTGATCACCGACGCGCTTTTTGGACTTAGCAGTGCCATTTTCAACTTCAATCATAACTGTTGAGTTCTCTGTCATTCTCCTCTTTGTCAACTCCGTAATGCAAGAAAAACAACTATTATTGATACTCTACGATATCAAAGTAGTCCAATCATTGTACTAATAATAAAGGAGATTCTAGATTAATTTAATAACATATATATCCATAAAATTATATAAATTTACAAAATTTTAGAACTTATTATAAAAATTTATCGAATTGTCGAGCAGTTAGTTATGTATTTAAATTTTTTAAAAAGTGATTATTTTCAGTGGTCCAGATAATTTTGATTATTTTTATGAATACTCCAAAGAAATTGCTTAAAAGATGTGATAACAAGCAATGATATACTTGACAAGGGCGAGCACATAATTGGATTTTTTTGGTTATATTGTGAAGATAAATAAAATATTCCAATTGTTCTTGGAATATTTGTTTTCTTGATTGTACCTCATAAGTTTTGGGCGCTGCCTTCAATTATTGTGCACATGTTGTTCTAGACTGTTGAGAAATTTGGCCCTCTGATATTTAAAGCCCATTTAACAAAATAAGATTAATTGGGCCTTGACTGTAACAAAAGTCCAAAACATTAAACACGATAAACATGGGCCAACAACCCATCAACCGTGATGGCTCAGCTCTCACTTTTTAGCTTGTCAAACTTCATTTTTTTTTTTTCAACTGTTTTGTCCTCAAATAAATAAATAAACTGAAAAGAGGAGAAAAAAAAATTAAATACTGAAATATACTTGTTTTTAATACTTTTATTGTATATCTAAATTCCCTTAAAAACATTAACCATAATTTATCATATAGATTTTAAAAATCTTGCATATAAAAGTTTTGTAACTTATGAGAAAATGCATGTGAATTTTTCTAAAATCTACGGAATTATAATAGAAAATAATCCTCCAATTCCAAGATAGCAATTTTATTTATAGAAGAAACTGTAATATGCAATGTATTTCCAAGTTTTAGAAAGAGAAAAGAGTACTACCGGATCCATTTCAGTAAATGTTTGAGGAGAATGCGGGAACTAGAAGCAATAAAAGGAGATAAACATATACATATAGAGAATCTTAAAAGGGTACTTTGAGAGTTAAATGGAATTTAAAATATCAGTTTAAAATTTTTAATTGAGTACTTAGAATATAGTATATGGAGTTAAAAAATGGGAGCCGAATAGAATTTGTTGGTAGTTTGGACCTTTCCCAAATAACTGTAGAAACAATTCTAGATTCTTCTCTAGGATCCTCCTTTATAGTAATGTCAATTATAATAGAGAAATAGAAAGTAGATACTAAGAATACTAACGTCAAGTATGTTAAAAATCAACATCAGCCCATGTTTTTCCTATCAAATTTAGTCCAAGTCTAATAAAGAGTCCAAGCCCAAATAATAAGCCCAAGCCCATGAAGATGATGTCATCATGAGTCATTGGTGTGGTAGGTGAGCATTTTGTGAGGTGTGAATTAATTCACCTTGTGTGGTGTATATTAATTCACTTTGTGTGGTGTATATTGAATCACATTGTGTGATTCATATTAGTTTCATTCTAGTCTAAATAGGCATGTAATCTAAGCTTGTATATATCAAGTAGCAAAGCAAACAAGAATAGCCTTGTTTTCAAAGAAGTGTTCTAACAGTTTAGTTTCTCTTTTGTTTTTCTTCAAGTTGTGAGTGGTAGTTAAGAGGGTTGTGAGTACAAAGCAAGTAGTTTACATTACTTGTTATTGTTTTCCAAAGAGAAATTTAAGAGTTGTGTATTCTAAATTGTTCAACAATTTGATATCAGAGCGAAGTAATTCAACAGTTCTAATATATTACTGTAAGTTCTATAGTGCCCTGTCCTGCCCTGACAAACTAGTGATAATGTAGGACTTTGTGTAAGGATTAAAATATAAATTCTTTCTTGGTGTTGTAACAGCATTTTTAAGATAACATTCTTCAAAATAAGTACATGTGAACTATTGAGAAGAGCTTTATATCTATATACAAAGACATGCTGCTTTCATCAAATTAGCTACCTACCTATAGGCGGAAAGTTACAACTTGGGATAATCATTGACACAATTTGTTAAAATTGCTTATTCTAGCATCTTGCAGAAAATGCTGATAGTAGAATACGACTAATATGGCACATTCTTACATGTTAGAATCAATATGCAAAAAAATATATATATATTTACTACCAAGCTGCCCATATTAAGTATATGCATGCCTATTCTGCATGGGACCAGAAATATCTTATTTTCTCTATATGAAACTTTTACTGTATATCTAGCTAAATATTTCTACAGTCATTTGCATGCCCTGAAAATGATAAATTAATAACATAACAAGACAGATACATATAAAGTTTAGACAAGAATGCATGACTATTTTTCATAAATTACAATCTGGAAATATATAAGTAAATGTTTACTATCTATCTCTCCCTTTGTTTGTAAATGAGCATAGTAACAAATACCAAAGTCGCTAACCATGGTCAGTTGAACATCTTTATGGTGATGTTGATCTTATCATAATCAACTATGGTGTGGTCCACTTTTTTAATACATAACTAATTCCAGGCCCCAGTAAACTGACAAAGCACCATGGCTAAAGAAAACCACTTGAGTGCTCATTTTGTAATTGCATGGCTTTAGAAGCTAAGAAAATATGTAGTGAACAAAAAGACATTTACAAGATCAGAAAATAAAGAACTACACTTGTTAGATTACGTATCCTACAAAAATTAAAAAATTACATCAAGAACCAAAGTGGTATTCCTTAAGCTGCATTTGACAGAGGCAAAGAAAAATAGAGAAGTAGACATTGATTACAAAACAAATCTTCTATCACTATTGTACTGACCTTGCAAAAGTTCTTCTGAGACTGTTCAATTGTCATAGTAGGCTTAAGAAATGAAAACAAAGTCGCAACAAACCCGAAAATCCAATCAGAAGAGTTATCATTTCATTTCCTTTTTAACTCATAATTATTAATAGCAAACCTCATGGCCAATAACTCCCAAAATTGCAGAATAATCTGCATCACTAGCAGTTTCTAGAGATGCCAATACAAGCTTTGAATTGAAAATCTGTAGAGCATTCCACACCTTACTTTAATAATACTAAATAAAAAGAAAGATTTAATCACGATGAATAAATAAGTCAGAAGTCACACATTTAAACTCTTGTTTTCCATGGCCCCCCCGAGAAGCAATAAAAAAACAAAGAATCAGTATGAAGTAAGACATAGAAGAATAAGATTAAGTTAAATCATAAAAACATCATAGTTGTCAACAGGATACAAGCTTCGATCCTTCAGCACGGAATGATGAGTAACATATGATTACATAAGTTTTGACATAATAAAACTGCCGCTTACATGTTAAAATCTGAAACAGCCACAATATTGAAGAGATCCAGGTCATATTCAAGACCAAAAACCTGTTTGAGACGATACAAAATGCAATAGGCTTTAGAACCAAGAGCAATAAAATAAATTTAAAAAGGTAACGAATTTACTGGTCTAGATTGAAACACACTGACATCCTCATCGCCTCCTTAAGTGAATACATGGCATGTGCAGTCTTGGGTACAAAAACCCTTCCCCCAGCAAAGGCTTCTCTGCCAGAGCTTCTAAAGTTGATGGCAGTCTTGGCCTACAAAAACCCTTCCCCATGCACCGTTCCCTTCACCCAAATTTTAGACTTTAGCAG
>JANLJB010028861.1:0-12349 GCA_026212285.1 Bursera cuneata | reverse complement strand
GGAAATACTAAGTACAGCCTACGAACAACCCAAACAACTATCCCGATTGAAATTGATAATTGCAGGCCAAAATAATCAACCACAATAATAATAATAAGACACAATATTTACGTGGTTCAGTAATATGCCTATGTCCACAGGACAACGACAAATAATCTTTATAAGAAAAACCTCATAAGAAGATTACAAAGACCTCTTGAGAACAAACTGATCTCTCAATTCTAATTTACTAGAATAATCCCTGAAGGATTTATCTAATCTCACTTCTATATTTCTCTCAACTAGATTTCTATGGAGAAACCTCTCAACTCTTAGAAAAATAGAATATCTCAACTAAAGAACTAGGCTCTCTTTATATAGTGTTCATTGGCTCCCTTCTATCGCTTTCCTAAGCAATTTAGGTTTCCTACACTATATAGAAATCATAATCCTTTTATACTCCCCTTTCCTTTTGAGCCGATATTTCTTTAATTAAATATTTAATTAAAGTCTTTTCCCATTTGTAAATAGGATCTAACTAGGATTCCTTTTAAACTCCTAAAAAAGTAAATAGAATATAACAAGGATTTGAAGTAAATTCCTTTCCTAACTCTAATTGATTGCCATAATTTCACATAGAGAACTCCTGCTTGCTTTTATTACCATGCATAGAAGATTTGAGACGGATAGAAGACACTGAGTGCAATGATATGACTTGTGAACGAATATAAATTCAGTTCTGTCATGCACAGATCGTATAGGGGTTTATAGATGGCATCAGTTAATATGCTAGACGGGCCTTTACGGGGCCTAAATTTGTTCAACATCCCCGTAAATGAAAAATAAATAATTACCACTTAAAGATTAGTGTTTATAATTTATTGATGGACTTGATTGATAAAATACATTTCATAAAATACATATAACTCTCTAATTTTAAGAATTCTTTTGAAGTTTCTCAATCTTTTTCAATATATTTATCATTTTAATTTCTTCTTCAAGTACAATTTTTATTGTGAGAAAACCAGTTTAGACCTAAAATACACCTAGGGGGGGTGAATAGGTGTTTGTTACAGAATTAAAATTAATCTTGAAAAAAAGAAACATGTTTCAGTTAATCAAGAGAACAATGGACACAGTCAACAGTTCAAGAGTTATTTATTCAATCAACTAAAAGTTAAGCAAGTGAAAAGTTATTCTGCATTGCCTGTAAAATATATAAACCTATCCAGTTCATCACATAAATATTAATTCTCAAGAATCAAACTCAACACCCTTTCATCACCATTCATCGAAATATAAAAGTAGCAGAATAATAAAATCATCAACAAAAAAGATTGTTGACGAAAAGAAACCTCAACAAGAGGAAAAACTTTCTAGGCTATAAACTGCCACCATAAATCAATCAACTATGAGAAGAATAGCTTACAAACGATGGTTCACTCCCATGCAAAACCTTCACAACTCAGACCAACAAATGTACAGACTGAAAAAACAACTTTCAGATAGCTCTAATCCAGCTCTTCACTCTGGATCTCTTCTCACAATGACTGCTTCAAGACCTCAGCACGAACACCAGCCAAGGACCATACCCTTAATCATGTTGATGCATGGATTTGTCATCTAGAACACTAGATCTGGAATAGCATGGTTGAAATAAACAGGACAGGGCACTCATAGCTCTCTCAGCTCACAAATCCTCAAAGATACAGCTCAAGTAAATAATGAAAATCCCCACTGAAATCGATTTTCGAAAGGAAGTGTTTAAGCTCAAATAACTATCAAATCTAGGTACGGAACACTCAGCCAGCTAGAAAACAACTAATATCTAAGAAATATTAAGCTCATTAACTCATTCTAACTAAAACCCATTTTTGTTGAAAAAGTTTCCAAAAATGATAAACAATGGGTTAACACAGGATATGAGTAAAGGAAGCAAACAATGACAAGTTTTGGCTCATCTAGTTTAAATCAAGAAGATATGAAAAATGAAGGAACCCTTTACCCATGTCTATTGTCTCTCAAGAAAATACTAGGAAACTTTAGGAAAAGGTGCAACCTTGGTTTTTGTGTAGGAGAGACTTGATTTAGGTCAAGAGAAGATACCTTTATGTAGTGTCAAAAAATTGCCATGTAATTGACTAAGCAATAGGTGAGCAAGATCACTCAGTGACATAAATTGTAATTTCTTTTGAACTCTCTGGAATAGAATTGATTGATCAACATGTGAGCAGAATAGGTCAGTGGTATTTATTGTAATTTACAAAGAACTCTCTGACTTAACCTTGATTAATCAACGCTTAAGCAATACTGAACAGAGACACGAGTTTGTGAATCGACATGACACAACTTGACACAAAAATCAACTTAGCTCATTACAACTCGATAAACTAAAATTACATTTCTTTTTATAATAAATTTGGTACAAGATTAGTCAACATACACATTTCCTAACACATTGCATACTTTTAACATTTTTGCTTAAAAAATATTATTAAAATAAAATCAGTAAAGATACTAAAAAAGGTTTTGTTTAATGAGTTCTATTCAATTAGCATATCCTCTTTTATAGAAAGATCAAGATTATCTCGTAATTTGATTTTTAAGTAACCTTTATAGGACCTTTTGATATATGGCAATTTTTAGGTTTAATGACTGATTTGTTTTTAATTTTTTTTATAACCAAACAATATAGTTTTATTAAGCTAATAAACAAAACTTTAAAAGTGTGAAGCATTTTAACTCCCCCTCTTCTTCTCCGCCTTTCACGGTTGTTTTTCATTATCCCAACAAAAATGGAAGAAATTCTTCATAATAAGAAATTCTGAAAGAAACAATAACTCCTTACACACTTTTATGTTACTTATATATATATATATATATATATATATATATCATATACATATTTATCGCATCAAAAGAAGAAAACAAACCAATAATGACATTCAACATCAAATAATCAGTAATAATAAAAATTATTTAATTGTGTGGTAATTGTATATATATTTTGAATTGATAACATGAGCCGTAGACTACTAGTAGAAATTTGACTAGTTGCATGTTTAGAGACTCACACAATATACTGCTTATCATATACCCTTTGCTTTGCATTAGTTACTTAATAGAACACGTATATCAGTAGAAGTTCGGCTAAAATATTCGATGATAGTGTTAATCCTCCATTCACATATAGGGGAGAGATTTACTAAACGAACTTCTTTAGAATCTATTTTCGAGTGAAAAAATATACAATCTGCCAACTGATCCAAATCCGCAAGCCTCAAATCTAGCTCCAACGAGATCAAGTCCAAGCAAACCTCCTTGAAATCAAAAATTAGGGTACTTAAGCACTAATTCAACCCTAGGATGCAATATAATCCAATTAGACCTAATTAGTTAGATTGTATCGCCTTCCAAAAGGTTGAGTTCCATGTTAATTTTTATGTTATGTTTGTTGTAATTGTCTTTAATTATATGTATAAGTGTTATGTGAAGCTTTAGGCTTCATTTGATTGCTTTTTGCCTTAGCCAATTTTTGCTCAATGTGGGTAAGTCAGTGAGCTCAGCGCTGCAACGCCTATTCGAAACAAATAGTAAGTTGCAAGTCAGAGAGCTCAACGCTGCAGCGCCCAATGATGTGGTAACCCAGATTTTCAAAAACAGTGATTTAGGGGTGTAAGTGAAAAATTTTAAAGTTAAAAATCGTAATATGACGTATTTGTGACGTATACGAGATGACACCGATGTCATTTATATGAACATTTGGACGTTTTTGGGAGTTTTTGGAAAAATGGACTAAAAATAATTTTATGTGGGTTAGTAGGTTTTTTGTCTTTACTGTCCAACTGTGACATTTTGAAAGTCAAGTCAGTGGGAAATGGATGAGGACGAGTCGGCGATGAGATGCCGAGACTTTGGGGTCAAGATTCACGACCGATGAAGGTTTAAAAAACTATAAAAACACCCTTGAAAGCTAAAGTCTATATAAAACTGCATAGGAGACCAGCATTTGTGAAAATCTGTAGAAACACCCCTGGTCATCGAAAGTCGCTGTCTCTAGTAACCGTTCATATTCTGGTGGAGTTTGGGCTCGAGGTCGGTGGCAATGGATTCCTCTCGGCCACCGGAGCACCGTGGTAGCCACCATTTCCCCGATCGATGTCAGAGTCGTCGTAGATCGGGCTGTGAACATTCAATTGTCAGAAATGTAACTCTCTCCTCCGGCGACGTCAGCCCCTACCACCAGTCGGGATTGACTCGTCTTAGCGTGAGGAGTCCGGAGCTAGTCCCCGATCGTCGGTCTAATGCTAGAATCATCAGGAATCGACAGAGGACCGTTTGGCTCCTCCTCCTCCGATCAGCCACCGTTAGCCACCGTATCGCCTCGCCACCGGTGCTGTTAGATTTAGCTCAAAGAGACGATTCGGGTGGTGGTGGCTATGTACCGTTCAAGGCTGCCTAATGATTTTTCGGCGAGTGGACGCCTTCCATGGTTGCCACTAGAAAATATCATATGGCCCCCTAGCTTTTGGGTTTTGGCAGTTTCACTCCCGTGCACACCCCAATTATTTTGGATGTTAGCAGTTTACCCCTTGTCACGTGTGACGACGTAAGGACCCCCAAGGGTTTTGAGGTTAGCAATCTTACCCCCGCTTGGTTAGTTTTGTATAATTTATGGATTTACAGTAATACCTCTGAGATATAAAATATCAGTTTAACTCCCGATTTTCGATTTTGTATGGTTGGACTCCATGACTCTGAGGACTCATCCAGAATCATCGGAACACATGGATTTATGATACGGATGAGGAAAAGAGAGATGAGGAGGTTCGGGAGCCATGATACGGATATCGAGGTAGGGGTTTCTAACTGTACATTTCTATTACATTTTAATATGCATGTGGATTTACTTTAATATTGTGGCTTAGGGAATAGAGATGACTTGATATTTGTGTGTGATTGTGTGATGCATGCATTTGAATAGAATGTTATAGAATTGTATAGTGTTAGAAATTCCTACTGGCTGTGTTGCTCACCCCTCCTCCATAGGTACCCGACGTCAGGAGTCTAGCGATGTGATCTGGATCTCACACAGAGGATCTTGGATGGTATTGGGCATGTCCGAATAGACATAGTGAGTTGTGAGTCGGTATCTATGTGTTTATTTTAAAAAGAAAAATTTTGTAATCCGTTTTCAAGTGTAAATGTTTTCATTTTATTTTACTTATTTACATAGTAACCCTCGGGAGTCCTATATAAGGGATTTCGGAGCATCACAAATGACCACCGGCATGGTGCCTAAGTCCAAAAATTTAGATTTTGCTCATTTCTCTTTTTGCTTGTAAGGGACAACTTAAGGGCATTTTTGTCCACCCGGATATTTGTGTAAAGCCTCTTGTATAAGGCTATTCTTCATGTATTGAACTCATTAGACTTTGAATGATATAGAAATTGAAAAAACACTTTTATGTGTTCTTGAGAGAGTTCTCTCAACTATTAACCTTTACCTAAATCAAGCCAAGATTTGGTGATGGTCTAGTTCAAGTTGGTGGATGCAAATCTTTTAGGCTTGAATCAATTGGCAAATTATCTTGTAAGTTATTTTATCTTGTTGTTGTTTAATTGTTGTTATTGTGCTTGTTGAAGGAGGAAGTTTGTGTTGTTAAGTTAGAAGAAATTTGTGTTAATGTTGTTATTTGAGTTGAAGGAGGTTGTAGTCAAGTTGAATATGTGTTGAATGTGATAGATTAGTCTTGAAATGGAGATGAAAAATGAGGTGTTTAAGAGGGATGAACAGTAATCCCATTTTACATTTGTGAGGTGCTTTAAAGTCACTCCAATTTGTATTTTTAAGCATCCGGATTCGGATCATTTGGTCAGAGCTCTAGGTTATGATATTAGAGCGAAAATTTGGAGTTATTTGCATGTTTTGAGTGATTTGCCATTTGTTGAAAACTTTGAAGCTTTTGTTAATGGTGTAGAGTTGCATGAGGAAGATGATGAATAGTAGGAGTTATATAATATAAATTCCTTATTTATTATTTTCTTCCACACTCAACTCCATACCCTTGTGACACCTCACCACCAACCTCACCCACCCAAAGCCACCTTACACTATCAAACACTTGCACCTCACACCAACCCACCAACCCACTCCAACCCAAGGGACACCTTACCAACACTTTCCTACCACTTCTAACCATCCCCATTGCCATCTAACCATAACAATATACACATTCCTCTACATCCCAACTATAAGACTATTCCATTACCATTATTCCCTTAGCACTATTACCACTACTATTCACTATACATTATTCATATTCACTATTCCAAAATTACTGTTCACAGCAAGCCAAAATTGTACAATTTTAACCAACATGTCTCATAGAAGCTCCTTATCCACCCCACCTCACCCATGGGAGATTGCTAACCATAGAATGCAAGAAGAAATTAATGGACTTAGACAAGACATGAGCATCATGACGACCATGATAACCAACTTATCTGAGGATGTAGCCAAAGTAATCCAAACACAACCCATAGCCACCCCAACCAGAACCCAAACACTTATACCTAAAGAGCCCATCAACCAAACACAAACCCCATAAGTCTATGACCATCAACCCACCTAAAGAAGAGTTACCCATAATAGCACTCCTCCCTTTATCGAGAGAATAGAGGATAGTGATGATTCCTCTAGTGAGATTGAGATGTATAAGAGGAGAAGGAGAAATCATCATGATAATGATGATAGGGGTATCAAAGTAGAGTTGCCTGATTTCCATTGGAGGAAGTGATCTGAACGATTTTATTGGTTGGGCATATGAGATGGAAAGGATGTTTGAATTCAAAGGTTATAATAATGAGAACAAGTGTAGGGTAGCCATTTTGAAGTTTAAGGGATATGCTTCCCTATGGTGGGAGAACACCAAGAAAAAGAGAGAAAAAGAGGGAAGATAAAAAATCCGATCATAGGAGAAATTAAAGAGATGTCTTAAGAAAAGATTTTTGTCTGACAACTATAGGCAAGATCTTTATCTTAAGTTACACAACTTAAAACAAGGAGATCGAAAAGTTGATGATTACATCTGGGAATTTGAATGCTTAATAATGAGAAGTGATATTCCGGAAGAGAAAGAACACATTATTGCTAGGTTCCTAGGAGGCTTAAATAGGGATATAGCATACAAGATTGAATTGCAATCCTATTACTCCTTTGAAGACGTATGCAAACTAGCAATAAGGGTGGAAAGACAATCAAGGGCTTCTAAGTTTGCCATTTCCAAGAAGCTATTCAAGGAAGATGATTCTTAAGAGGTGACATCTTCTAAAGTCCAATCATATGTTCCTCCAAAAGATTTTGGAAGGGATAAAATGAAGGGATTCATGAGAGAACAACCAAAGTTTGTGAAAGGAGAAACAATAAAAGAAGATTTGAGAAAGAAAAAAATGTTCTAAATGTCAAGGGTATGAACATTTCCAAGCAAATTGTCCAAACCAAAGAGTAATGACAATTAAAGAAATAGATGCCATTGAAGAAGCCATTAAAGAAGACTCTAATGAAGCCAACAATAAAGAAGAAAGTGGTGAAGAAATGGTGGAAGAAGCCGATTATGGAGATGTTCTTTTGTTAAAGAAAATTTTGCATACCCAAGTCCACGTGCAGGAGGAGTAAAGAGATAATCTTTTCCATACTAGATGCACCATTAAAGGAAAGGTTTGTTCCGTGATCATCGATAGTGGCAGTTGTACCAATGTGGCCTCCACCACTTTGGTTGAAAAGCTAAGCATTCCTCCACTTGACCATCCCAAACCGTACAAGCTGCAATGGTTGAACAATGAGAAAACAATTCAAGTCACCAAGCAAGTGAGAGTGCCATTCTCTATAGGGAAGAGGTATGTGGATGAAATTGTTTGTGATGTGTTGCCTATGGATGCTTGTAATTTGCTCTTAGGAGGCCATGGCAATATGATAGGGAGGTGATATATAATGGAAGGAAGAACACATATTCCTTCAAGTTTGATAAGAAGACCATCATCTTAGCTCCCTTATCAACCGTTCAACTGTCCACCTAAACACCATCTCACCATACAACTAAAGAAGTCCCACAAAAGAGCCTATTCCTCAACATCACCATACTTGCTCTCCTAGTAGACAAATCACTCCCACTTCCCAAAGAGTTCCAAAGTTCAATCCTATCACAAGAAGATGTAGTTGAAGATGCTCTAAATTTTGGGATAAATTCTCTTCAAAGGAGTATGATCCGAATCCGCAAGCCTCAATTCTAGCTCTAACTAGATCAAGTCCAAACAAACCTCCTTGAAATCCAAAATTAGGGTGCTTAAGTACTAATTCAATCCTAGGATGCAATATAATCCAATTAGACGTAATTAGTTGGATTGTATCGCCTCCCAAAACGTTGAGTTTCATGTTAATTTTTATGTTATGTTTGTTGTAATTGTCTTTAATTATATGTATAAGTGTTATATGAAGCTTTAGGCTTCATTTGGTTGCTTTTTGCCTTAGCCAATTTTTGCTCAATTCGAGTAAATCAGTGACCTCAGTGCTACGGTTTCCACATACCACCGCCGCAGTGCCCATCTGAAACAAATAGTAAGTTACAAGTCAAAGAGCTCAGCGCTGCAGCGCCCAATGACCACCGCCGCGGCGCCCAAGTCCAAAAATTCAGATTTTGTCCCTTTCTCTTTTTGCTTGCAAGGGACAACTTAAGGGCATTTTTGTCCACCTAGATATTTGTGTAAAGCCTCTTGTATAAGGCTATTCTTCATGTATTGAACTCATTAGACTTTGAATGATATAGAAATTGAAAAAACACTTTTGTGTGTTCTTGAGAGAGTTCTCTCAACTGTCAACCTTTACCGAAATCAAGCCAAGATTTGGTGGTGGTCTGGTTCAAGTTGGTGGATACAAATCCTTTAGGCTTGAATCCATTGGCAAATTATCTTGTAAGTTATTATATCTTGTTGTTTAATTGTTGTTATTGTCCTTGTTGAATGAGAAAGTTTGTGTTTTAAGTTGGAAGAAATTTGTGTTAATGTTGTTATTTGAGTTGAAGGAGGTTGTAGTCAAGTTGACTATGTGTTGAATATGATAGATTATTGTTGAAATGGAGATGAAAATGAGGTGTTCAAGAGGGATGAACAGTAATCCCGTTTTACATTTGTGAGGTGCTCTAAAGTCACTACAATTTGTGTTTTTAGGCATCCGGATTCGGATCACCAACATTGGGTTGGGAACATGTGAGAAAATTATGCGGAAACATTATTATATCAAGATTGATAATAATTCACAATACATAAAGAAATACAATATTTAACATGGTTCGGCGTAATTATCTCAAAAATGGCATAAAAACTCTAGATTGAGAGTTGGGAGAAAATTATTTTTCGAGATTGAGTATATAGAAAAGTGATTGACTATAAAAATTACACGTGTAGGTGGCGTGATTCTCAAGTAATAAGATTAAGAGTAAATTTCTTCTCTGCCCATGGTTTTTCCTTGTTGTTAAGGTTTTTTTCACATAAATCAGTGCGTGTAGCTCTTAGTATTTTATTTAGTTCTTTGTTTGTTACTGCATTAAAATTCTTACAATTGGTATCAGAGCATGGCCTTGATCCGGAACTATTCTAGGTGGTAATGTTTTCGTGTTACTGCTTATGTGTACTGTTCATAGTGGTATTGTTCATGCATTACTATTCATGATATACTGTTTATAATGACATATTCTCAGTACATTGTTTGGAATTAGGATCGATCACTGCAATAACTTGTATAAAATATGAAATTCCGCTTTTGAATCGTAGCACCAGATTTTCATTATGACAAGTCAAGATGCACACAGTTCTTATGCAAATGGATTTCGATTACGAGCTATATGGAATTGCCAAGACGCCATCGTCATTTTCCAATGAATAAAATTGCCTCTGTGGAGGAGATAAAGAAGTTTGTGGTAGAATTTATGTCAAGGTGGAGATTTGTTAGAGTGTGACCTAAATCCTAGCATAGAGAAATTGAGTCAGAGATCTGAGGCTCCGACCCGATTTATTATTAGGATTAGGTTTTATAATTTTCTTTTATTTAGGATTCTATTTTTTCATTAAAATTGACTTCTATAATAACTAAGAGTAGTAGAAGAATAAGAAAATAGAGAATTATTGAATAATAGGAGTCCGACAACTATTAGGAATATAAGATCTCCATATAGGCCTATAAGTATAGAGCTTGAGAATCAGATATAGTGATGGTGATGAGAGAGAGGCTAGACATAAGGGATAAATATCCTTGTAAGATTTTGGAAAGAATTTTAAAAGAGATTTGATCTAAACCGGTATTGAGCAGGTTGCTTTATTATATTAAGCATCGGATATAATAAATTTAAGCATAGAGAACTGGAGTCAGAGATCCAAGGCTTCAGTCTGATTTTCTTTTAGGAATAGGTATTATAATCTGCTTTTATTTAGGATTCTATTTTCTTATTCAAATTGACTTCTATAATAAATAGCATTAGTATAAGGAATAGAAAAATAAAGAATTATTGAATAAATAGGAGTCCCACTCCTAGTAAGAAAATAAGATCTCTATATAAGCCTATAAATATAGAGATTGAGAATCAGATCTACTTATGATGATGAAAGAGAGACTAGACATAAAAGATAAATACTCTTATAGGGTTTGGGGTTTTAAAAGAGATTTGGATCTACAACAGTATCAAATAAGTTGCTCTGCTATATTAGGCATCAGGTATTAGCAGCTTCAAGCTGAATGATAATAGACATCGGGCTACACTTCAAGCACTAATAAGTTTGGTATATTATCTCTTGTACTCTTATTTATTTATAATCTAGTGGATTTATTTCTTCATCCCTGGATTTAAGCAATCGATACTGAGCCATGTTAAATATTGCGTCTCTTTGTGTATTATGAATTATTACCAATCTTGATATTAATATGTTTCTGCATAATTTTTTTAAAGTGGCATCAGAGCTAACAAAATAGACTTCAACCATTGGTTATCCAGGCCTTGGTATTCAAAGTCTTTTTGGACTTCTATTGTTAGGATCAGAAGGTGTTGTAGAACCCTATATAAGGCACTCAGAGGGCTCAAATTATCCACTATAGAAGAGAAAACCTTCATTTTTTCTATGCTAAACATTTTTCTAGCTTCCAAAGAAGGCACATAGAAGATAGTGATCACAAGAACAAACAAGAAAGCTTTGCCAAAGAAGCCAAAGAACGTAAATGCTGGCTGCCCACCAGATGAAAGTAGTATAAGGAGAAGATGATTAAGCAAATGTAAGATGATGATCTCTTAGGTGATATTGGTTTAGGATATGAGGTGTAAGTGAGGAAGCAGCTGAAAGATAAAAAGAAAGCCTTACAAGTAGGTGAATATATGCCTGTAATTTTATTAACGGAAAACCGAATAACAAGCTAATTAATTTAGATTTAGGTCAAACTAATAATATAAAAGACCTAATATGTATAACAAGAAAGCTAAATAATGAATGAAGTAATAAACTAATAAAACAAATCTAAATTAAGTTCCCTGAGTAAGAAAAATATTAAAGAAAAAGCATAAATAAATAATGAAGATTATCTTATAGAATTAATAATTCAATATATCTTGTCCTTCATCAAAAAGCATGTAGTATAAAGATTTATTTTGTTAATTTCCTTGGACAGTCCAATAAATAATAATTGCTAAGGATTTTGAATCCGTCTCTATTATTTAAATAATAAATTTTTGGTCGTTAATCAAGCCCAAAAATAACATGACGCTACAAAATCTATCGCACAAATGTGAAAAGATTTAACCATCAATCCACCACCCTGTCTCCCTTTCCTCCAAGATGGATAAGCAACAAAATGCAACTCAGAAGTCCATACCGTGCTGGTAGTCCTCAACTAGCACAGTCCATAAGACCTAGTACAACAACAAAGACGATCTTCATGTGTCATGTCCATGTCATATACTAGACTGATTCAATCTCAATTTTACTTACTATCACATTAAAGAAAGGAGGAGTTAACTTGACAAAAATGTTACCATTGCTATTGCAGTTGACTTGACAAAAAAGTTCTTCAACAACTAATGCTAGATTATTGGTTTTCCTTATGTGAGAAAAGAAGGCTAATTAATAAATAATACTTAAAATAAATCTAATCATTTATTATTCATCACCTACTACATAACCCATTAGAGTTTCAAATGGATGGTAATTATTTCAAGAAGCTGATGAATAGATCTCAATTAATTTGTAGGCCGGCAAGCAATCCCGCCACACATGGAGTTCTGAAATATTATATCCTTAACAGTTTTTTTTTTTTTTTTTTTTTTTTTTTTTT
>JANLJB010028860.1:1589-12342 GCA_026212285.1 Bursera cuneata | reverse complement strand
AACAGAAGGAAAAAATTGCCCTTCACTTACTACAAAGCAAAAGAAAGAATAAGGATAAAACTTGAAATTCCTACGGCCGGACGCCGCAACGGTTCCATTGGGCGCTACAGCACTAAGCTCTCTGACTTGGAGACCAAACGTAGCTTTGTCTGGGTGCCGTGGTGGTGGGATTTGGGAGCCGAGGCGCTAAGCTCTTTGACTTGTGAAGAGTTTGTGTCTTCAGATGAGCGCCTCTGCGGTGCTTGTGAGCGCCGTGGCACTGAGCTCACTGCCTTACCCGAAATTAAGCAAAAATTAACTAAGGCGAAAACATAAAAAATGAGCCCTAAGGCTTCACAATTCACTTATACATACCAATAGAGATAAATACAACAAAATGAGACATAAAATAACATAGAACTCAACCTTTTGGAAGGTAATGCAATCCAACTAATTTGGGTCTAATTGGATTACATTGCATCCCATGGTTGAGTTAATACCCAAGCACCCAATTTGGATGTGTTGGAGATATTTGCTTGGATCTGATAGGCTGGATAGGCATGCATGGGTCGGACAATGGGTAGAGCAAAGAGCAAAGGTGGAGTTGGTGGTGTCAGAAATATATCAGGCGACCTATGTCTAATGGTCCCTGCACACAAAGCTAGCGACCCACATTACAATTAGATCCCTACGCACCAGGCTAGGCAATCTAATATCGATCACAAGCAACCCCCCCTCGGATTTTTGTATACTCAGAAAGGACAATCTGGGGCCCATCCATGTGATCCATACTCATTTCAATCCTCACATGCACGTCTATTATCGCACATATGCATTTAAGTTCTTATTGCCATATCGCTATCGTATATGCATTGTATACTCATTCTTTCGCGTCCCTCACTCGTGTCTCGTGCACGCCATCACATACGTGCATTCGCGTATCCTCAGTAACTCGACCATTCAGTCACACCCACAGGCACACATAAATATTATATATATATATATATGGATACCTCATGTATCCATCATATCCCTTTAGTCCCATTCGAATTACTAGATACCCGTAGTCCATGCCGACTCTCACTCGGCTACTCTATCATACTCATAGTATCCGATCTCGTGATTATTCACTCATTATCACTAGCCCGTACTACCTTTCTTACGTACGGCTCACTCATGTCTCATTTATCTCCTCACGTATATGCACTTAAGTATCTCACGTATAACCCGTATCTTGTCCATCATATTACCCATGTATACCGTCGTACAACCTAGGTCCCGTACGACCCATTACTCACGGTCACGCGTGTCACCCGCATAACATCTAATCCATACGTATCGCCTTTCGCGTAACACCCGTACTCTAGTTGTATCATCACGCGCCATCACACATGGTATTCATAATCCACAATCCGCCCCGTATCCTCACTCTGGTAACACATTCACATGCGTCCACCTGATTTCCCAACTAACCACATATTTTCGTAAGATCGTACACGCACCCGTAACATCCCGATCTATCAATTTCTCTAGTGTCCTATTCACCAATCATACACTTTCTATTTCCTAAGCTACAACAATAAAGTAAATCTCATGTATGTTAAAACATTATAGAAAAGTACGGTCAGAAATCTTTACCTCGATATCCGAATCATCACTTCCGGACCTCATCTTTTCTCTTTTTCTCATCCATATCGTAAACCCATACATCCCGGTGGTCCCGGATGTGTCCTCGCAGTCACGGGATCAAAACCAAGCAAAACAGTAATCGAGTGTTAAAGTGATATTTTATATCTATAGGGGTGTTTCCATAAATCTTTAAACTATACTAAAATTATCCAAATATGGGTGAGATTGCTAACCTAAAAACCCTTGGGGGTCTCGAGTTAAAACACATGGTAGGGGGTAAACTACCAAGTTCTAAAATAGTAGGGGTGTCAAAGGGGTGCAACTGCCAAGTATGAAAGCTGAGGGGGCCGACTGATATTTTTCAAGACAGCCGTGATTCATGGTTTGTAGCCGAAAAATACGATCCACGATCGAGAATGATGATCGAAGGGTACCACATGATTCGTCTCGCCGAGGGGAGTTTGTTTCGACCAATGGTGAAGCCTGTCGACGGTTGAAGGAGCAGATAAAAAATCGAAGTGTTCGAACATTTTCGGGCTGATTACTGGTGATCCAGGCCTCAGACGATCGATCAGAGACCACCACCAGAATCCTCAGGCTGAGAGAAAGAAATCTCGATCGGTTTGAAATCTTTTATTTACACCCCCTAAATCACTGTTTCCGAAAATCTGGGTCGCTACAGGTGGGTCTGGTTAATCTGGGATCCAAGGAAAACACCCTCTTGAGATGATCTAGTGTTAGGTCTTGGGTGGGCTCCGCTGATCTGAGATCTAAGAAAAACACTATTGACCTAATTTAGTATTAGGCCTTAGGTGGGCTTGGCGTATCTAGAGCCTAAGGAAACACTAGATGGGAGGATTGGTAAAGAAATGTGGAAACGGGTTGTGGGTTTGATATATATATTGAGTAAAAATATTATAGAATTGTTTATGTTGTGATTTTTTCTATTGGACTGTGTTGCTCATCCCTTTTTTCCCACAGGTACCAGAGGTTAGCCTTCAAGTAGGGATATTCTGGAGCTCACTTAAAAGACTTCCGAGAAGTCTAGAAATTTACCCTTTGCACGCATTCATGTAATTAAGTAGTTTGTAAAAGAGATATGAATATTATGTACAATTATTTTTTTTATGTACAAATTCTTGCATTTAAAATTTTTATATGATTTTTATCTCATTCATTCATTAGTTCATCCTCGAGTTCCTATATGAGGGATTTTAGGGTGTGACAAATGTTCTCGACTCGACACAAATATCAAAATTCATTACAAACAAGGAAACAGATTGAGACAACAAACATGAACTTTCATGAACAAAAAGAAACTTTCTTGTAATTCCATTATACAAAATATCAGAGGTCCAAACGATCATACAAAACCTCTATTAATTTGTTTTTCCATTTAAGTTTGACAATAAGCCAATCCAATGGAGACCAATTTGTACACCCTACCTCCCCTTCTCAAAATCTCTTCCACAAGCATATTTCCTCTCTCAAATTCCATATCTATAATGGATAACTCACACAACACTGAATGCGTTCTGTAATATGGATGTGAATCGGGTGGCAATGGTCTGGGAGGCAAATTGCTGAATTTGCTTCTTAGCATCTACAAATAACATGAAGATTTTCTTTAGAATCAATAAAAGGCAGGAGCACTTGAAGCTGCTAATTTCAAACAAAATCGAAAAGTGGTATGTGTGAGTAAATAATACAGTGATATTACAGTCACTAAGTGCATGTTAGAAAAGCAAAATATGCATACAACTTAAAAGCTTGACAATCCTATAAACAGAGTGCAATTAGCACACTATTGAACTCCAATACTTTCTGCATTATATGAAGAACTTTTCTTAACACAACTGTATATAATAACAGAGATCACACTCTAGCGAATAACATTTTGTGCCCAAAAACATACTAACAAACAGAAATTCACTCCAACTACAAGGAGATAATCAGTTTGGAACCTAATGAGAGAGAATATTCCGAGCACAATCCAAGCAACCGCCTACATGGTACAAAATAAAAAACTTCAATGTAAGAACTCAAGCCCAACTGGCACAGCAGTAGCATTAAAAACAATCAGCATTTTATGTTCAACAGTAAATCTTCGATTCAAATTTCTGAAATGTTTTTATATACTTCACAATGAAATTCTTCTATGCAAACTTAAGTAACATTTTAATTCCAAATCTATCTACCTCTCTCCTGATTTTCTTTAATTTCAACGGTTTCTTTTTACAACTGCACTAGATTTATATAGATAATATGCAGTCGTTCAATGGTTAACAAACTAAAGTAAATAGTAATAACTTACTGTGAGAAAAAGGGTCCACCAGAATAGCCAGGAATCTTCAAGACATAGACTACAAAAACAACAAGGATATCACATGAGACACAGGTATCACTATTGCAGGAGGAAATCATTTCAAGAAATTGACTGCTATTTTTAAAAAAGGCAATGCGTAGTGAAAAGAAGATAAGCAGAAAATAAATAAACATGAAATAGTTGATACTAACCTCTTGGTCAAGGCATTCAAATTTCCATACACTCTCACCTAGATCATTTATTTCATTCCACCACCTCAAACCAACTAAAATACGCCCACTGACATTCTTCACCACCCAAAAATCAAGAGCAGCAAGAAGAACAGTCACTATGAAAATGATGACAAAGCTGTTAAAAAAGAGGGCAGAAAGTATGTAAAATGCCAAAGCTCCAGCCTGCAGGAAACAAGAAACAAAATATCATACTACGGAATGGGATTGTACAATGAACATGTAAATGCACATCGAATATAGAAACTATACCTTAAAGAGGACATGAAACAAGCACGTCCTCGGGTTGGCATAATTTCACCAGGAGAGCGCATGTAATTTAAACTATATCACTCAAAATGAAGATTAAGAACTTATAGTACGGCTCAATTAGAATATTCGAATTTTTCTGAATGAAATTCCTATGTCAAATATTAATAATTCTAAATCAATGTTCATGTAATTTAAACTATATCACTCAAAATGTACGGCTTATAGTACGGCTCAATTACAAGTTTCCATTTCCATTTAAGTTCAAAATAGCAGAGGCATGTATCTTCTTGCATACAATCTAGAAAGCTATGTCAAACTTCATCACAATTGAAAATTTAGAACTTACTCTAAGCAGCTGCAGCTCCTACAATTCTTGCACTCATGATTATAAGCATAGGACAAACAAATATTTTGCTTCATTACCTACCGGTACACAATTAAAAACAAACCCCTAACAGGACAAACTATCCTTACCAAACCCATATCTTAGAAAACAATAAAACGCACAAGGCAGTCTTCATCGAAATGTTTAATAGCCAAATAACCTCAAAATTTGCTTGCATTACAAAAGAGGTCCAAGATCCGATGGCACAACCCAACAGAATATGGACATTAACATTTACAAAGAACCCAAAACAAAATTATGAGCCTCCTATTAATCATTTGGCTCAATCAAACCAATTAACGAAATTATTCTTACTCAGCTATTTCTAGCCTTGTTCATCTCTCAGAAGATAAAATAGATAATACTTTTATTTCTAACAAATGTTATATATCAATTTTTAATATTCTACAATTTTATATATTCTGCCAATTTAAACGTTCAATAATCAAATCAAATATGAATATTCTGTAATAAACAAAGACCCATAGAGCTAATCGATGATAGAATAACTTATTTCAAAATATCTTCCTTGCGTCTTCAGTGAAAAAATACAAAAATGTTTTTTTTTTCTATGAAACTTGAAAGTCTTTAAAAGTCATAGCAAATAGTGAGAGAGAAATTATGAAGTCTATTATTTATACCTCCCATTAAAAAGTTTATAAAAGTCTAGTATATAAAAAAAGTCTATAAAAGTCATTAACTTTTTTAATACCCCACAACTTTCATATATTTTAAAAAAGTATTTATTGAATACCCCAAGACTTTTATAGATATTTTAAAAGTCTATTTAAATACCTCGTGATTTTTATATAGTATTTAAAAGTCTATAAAAGTCTTAATTGAATACACCCAAACTTTTTAATTTTATAAAAAGTTTTTAAAAGTTTTAATTGAATAGAGCCCCTTAGTATTTTGACACAGTTATTTTATTTCTCGTTAAAAATAAGAACTACATTTCATATTTTTCCTATTTTGTCCAAATCAAGTGGTAGGAAGGAAAAATTGTGTCACAAGTTGCTGGTCTAAAGAGTGATGGAAAAGAGCAAGGAAGAAGGACCAGATAGGTTTCTGCATCAAAGAGCTTCAAATCTTGTTCTTCTTCCTTTCATTCTCTGTTCTGAATGTTCATGTTTAAGTTTATGGATTTTATTTGTTTGATTATGAACTAAGTTCATTTGTTAGGCCTATGATGTTGCTTGACCACGATGTTTCAAAGTTTCTTATTCCATGTTGAGTATTCATCTCTTTGCTTAACCTTTTAAATAAATGATCAATATTTAAATGATTTGACGATTATATTGAGACTGAGAAGTGATGTATTATGTTTGCCTTTTGTGATGAATACATAAATTACATGTATGATAGAGATGTGCTTGCATGGTTTATGCAATTATTTTATGAAATTTCATTGATCTTAAAGAACTTGTTTGTATGTAAATGCTCACAAAGATATAATGGGTTATTCTAAAGATATGCTCTAAGAGTTAAATATTTTCTGTTATATAAATGATTATATAAATAAAAGTGATTTTTTGATTTTTTTTTTCAATTATTATATCATATCTCTTTGTTATATCAAGATCAAGGTTTTAGAGCTAGAATAATGATAAAGTTTATGTTTATATGAGGTGATCATATACGGGAGACCCAAAACTTTATCATAGCTCGAATTGAGTTCATAACTTATAAATAGAGCTAACTCTCTGTTTGGATAAGGATGTTGTGTCGTTTACCTTCGTAGGGATGATTAGTCTCAGATTATTAAAGGGAAGACTTTAGGGCAAAAACACTGGTGCATTATGAATACAATGAATAAGGGTTATGTGAAGTTTATGTTTCAAAGTAAATACCGTCACTGAAATATGAACTTCACACCAGATCAACTTAGATATACCTACCTTAATCCTGAGTGGATAGTGTACCTATGACTTGCAGGTTGCAATCTTTGATTAGAATAGAAAGTGAGATCTTTAACAAAAAGGTTAATATCTTAGTTAGGTGCGATTATAAGATTTATAAGATAGAAAATATTATTCCGTAGATATGAATTTCATAACTCCATAAGGTTTAAGAAGCATTGCCTTGGGAAACTAAAAACTATTATTTAAATAGTATTATTGAAATACCAATACTAAATAATATACGAAACTAAAAATCCTAATCGGATTAGGAAGTTAAATATAATACTGATTAGTCTTTGTATTATTATCTCCTAAACATATAAAAACACTTACACAATAAGAAAAAGGAGTCGAAATAAAAAGGTGATACACGGCCTTAAGGTATATAAACCTTAGTGGTGTCGCCCCTTAAATTAATCGCAAAGAAAATTATTATTGATGTTACCCCCTATATGTGTGACCTGTGTGCCGCCCTCTCTCTTTGAAACATAAAAGAGTGTAAGCTTTCTTTTTCCACTCATTCTAACTACAAAAAAGTTATGTCGCCACATACGCAAACCTATCTCTATTCAAATCATATCAACAGTAATACATCAGAAAGGCCTGAGGTTCAGAGAACACTAAAGGTAATAATGTTAACTATTTATTTTTATTTAAATACCCTAAGATCGTCTCCTGGGTAGGTGATCTACCTTTTGTATGGTCCAAAAGTCCTCCCTTGATCCATCAGGTTAATATATTGAAAGTGTGTTTAATATTTCTAAGAGAGAGTATTCAAAGATTAGGAAATTTCAATTGTCAACATTAAATAACTATTCGTTGGAAGCATGTTTTAAAGGAATTGATTCATGATAGGTTTACTGAAATCGAATGCCCTAGTGTTTAACAATTTGGCTCAAAGAAATTCAATTTGATTAGTTTGTTTGTTTCATTGTATTTTCATAGAATTTTGAGTTTTGAAATCTTCTGATAAAATTTGAGTTTGATTAATTTGGTAATTCGTAAATTAAACAATCCTCATGGGACATCGATTAGTATTCTTAATAATTCTTGCATCATAACATATATTGCTTAATGATATGTTAGTTAAGAGATAAAATAATTAAATTAAGCCAGCTACTTAAATTAAACTAAAACATATTGTGGCATCTTTAAATACAATATATATAATGTACTTACATATATGTATATACAAAATAAGAAAACAACAAAAGAGTCTATTAAAAATAAATAAATAAATAAATCACATACAACTTATCAAAGTGAATTACATAGAACCTTTCAAACAAGTTGAATGTTTTTGAGGTGGAAAACAAGGACATATTTCAAGGTAATGCAAGCTAGATGAAATTTGTTTGAAATTGCAATAAGAGCAAATGAATGTTATGTGTACCTTTCTCTATTTATTTGAACTTGAAAGAGGAAGCTATAGAAATAGCATCGATAAGCCCATGAGAGTCAAAAATTTCATGTGATATAAGTTAAAATTCACTCACAACGTCGTTAAAAAGTTCTTTAAGATTGTAGACAACTTTCTCCCACCCCACTACAAGAAGGACCACTTTTTACAGCATACATTTATAGCATTTTTAAAAGAAACGCTTTAAAAAATTATAAATCCAACATCACAAGCTTGGTTACAACATTTAACATTGTGAATAATAAAAAATAGAAAATATATAGCATTTTCTAAATGCTTATAAAAATGGAAAAAAAATATAACTCTCATCAACACTCTTTCATTTAACATTTCACGATACTCTCTCTCTTTACTTCTTTGCAATTGCTTCTTGTCTGGTCCTCTGCTTTTCTACTTCTTGAATGGTAAAAGGATTCAAAAGCAGCAGATCGCCCAAGATCTTCTCTACTCCTCTGCTTCTTGAATGGTAAAAGGCTTGAATACTACATTTTTGTTGAAATTGAGTTTTCTTTTAACTTGATTTTTTATGGGTTTCAAGGTTTGAGTTTTTAATTATTTATTATGATTTGGGCTTTTACTATCTGGCTGTAATTTTTTCCTTTAGTTGATTTTGAGTTCTGAATCATTGATTGCATTGTGTTTCGCTTGTGTTTCAATTTCATTTTGAAATACGTTTACACTAAAGCAGAAATCCGTTAACTACATGTGGGACTTTCCATTTGTCTTTTCAGTTTTGGAACTATAAAAGTATTTTATAATTATATATTTTTCATTTGTTAAGTGTTTGGTCTCATTTCGTGATTTAGATGCCATAAACTTTTGTACTAAAGTTCAACTGCCTTGAGTTACTAGTTTAGTCAGAAATGCTAATTAACTTCTTTTAGGCTATGAAGTTTAAGACCTGGAATAAACATTTTTGTTTACAGAATTTTGTCCGTTCTTGCAGAGCTATATTTCCATTATTCATTGTTTTGTTTGAAATGAAAAAGTGTGTGACTTTCATTTGATGTGCAATAAAAGGTTCATATTTCTTTGTGGATGTCTAAGAAAAGCTATGTTGATAAAATGTTCATATTATTTGCTTATATCTTTAGTGAGAATGGATGAGAACATAGACATAAGTAATACCGTCTTATAGATGACTATTATTGCATTTTGCTATTTTGCAACTTTTGGATTGTTCTATACTATGTACACATGAAAAAAATAGCTACGTAAATAAAATTGAAAATATTGGTGAATGAGAATCAAACTTAGAATTTTAGTGTTGGCAAAAGATTTTTAATGCAAAGAAAAGGAGAAGTCAAGTGTGCCACTATGTGTAGGAAGGCCACACATAATATCAATCCATCTTGCCAATGTCTTGGTTTGTTGCACTTTCGTAATACACTGTTTTAACCTCCCACACATAATATTAGTCCATTTTGCCAATGTCTTGGTTTGTTGCACATCCATAGCAAAGGCCACACACAATATCAGTCCATTGCACTTTCTTGCCATTTATATGTAACTGATTGAACATTTTTATAGATACCTTCCTACTGGCATGTTAACATAACATTACTCTATAAATAATTACATATTGAAATGAAGAGGGCTCATTGTGAGAAAAACTAAAAGAGTTTGTACCAAAGTCAAATGTTGGAGATGGTTCCAATTGCATACTAAATGAAGACTATTGCTTGCAATAATTTGATTTTATAGTGATAAAGCTACTACTTTTGCCACTGAAGGTTGAAATATTTAAAGTAATAAATAGTCATATAAGTCTTTCCTAAGTTTGTGTTTCTGGTCAAACCTGTTATAAGGACATATTTCCCAGACAGGCCTCCTTTGTAGTGGGCATTGGCAATCTAATTAGAGTTTTTCTGTTGACAACTTCTCTATGATGTCAATAATCTGAATGCAGTCTTATGGTGCATGTTTTCCTTATTGGCTAAGTTTCTGGTGAATAACTATGGTTCGCCTTAGCTTTCACTACTGCAATTCCAATTCATGCTATTATCAAAGTCGTAACTGCCACCACTGTGAATGGAAATATAATCTTGTAGGCTAGCACTATACAATTACTCAAGCTCAACCTCTGGTCTGAGTTACTTTAATATAATAGCTTATCACTAGTACAAGGGAAGGGGGAAAGGAAACAAAGGAGTTTAATTTTTATTTTTTCATATACTTCATTGGTGATTCTATGTGCAAAACTCATAAACTAGTTTATATACTTGTATTTTTGTTGCCCACTTAACCTATATAGCTATGTGGATGAATTTTCTTACCATGTTATGATCCTTATTCTTGTATTTTATTTTATTTCAATCTCTTATCTTAATTTCAAAATATTTTATTTTGATGTTGACACTAATGCTATCATGTTGTTCTCATGTTCTTCATTTGTTAATTTATATCTCTCTATGCATACACATGAGCACAAAAAATGTGTCCAAGTGAGAGTGAGTGTAGCAGTGGCTACCAACCCTTTTTGGATGACAAGTTTTTAAGATGAAAAGGAAAATTATCTCTATGTGAAATATATACATAACGAAGCACGTCTGCCAACCCTTTTTGGATGACAAGTTTTTAAGATGAAAAGGAAAATTATCTCTATGTGAAATATATACATAACGAAGCAGC